>JAPYZN010001216.1:0-30637 GCA_030522865.1 Psyttalia lounsburyi
CCGTCAAGTAAAAGTTTTAGGTGAAAAAGAAAAATCTTTTGGGTGATCTTTATTTTTTCGCGAACAGAACAAATTAATTTACCTCAAACTATAGATTTCCTCAGAAACGCCTACATTATCACGTGGAAAATATCGATATCATCGATTTTTTTGAGTAGAAAGTGAGTGCACGGTTTCCATCTCTTTCACATAAATTTTGCAACATTTTGTTTTAATGATAATATGTAAGGGCAAAAATCACCGGTCACTGCGTTGTGGTCAAAAAACCACAGACTTCACATTCATAGAGAAATAAAATTGTTAACTTATTAAAGTATTCTAGAACCCCAAAAATTTGGTATAGAGAAAATTGGAATGAATTATTTTCCCCTGAATATTGGAGACTAGTTTGTGGAAAATTTATTTTTCTCCGACTTTGGAGCATAATTCGACCAAAGATCAATTCAATTTTCGAGGATATAATCATTATTTCAGAGCGATTGAAAAGCGCTTAAAAAATAAATTGCTCACCTCGAATTTGATTAGAAATATTTTCTATAGGTCATTACAGCCTGGACAGGGCAAATTTAATTAGTTGATCTGGAGGAAATTTCAGTTCTTCGTAAGAATGCGGGAAAAAGAAGAGGAGTTAGTGTTTCGAATCCAACGGCATTGGATTCTTGACAATATTTTCTAAATATCTGAAGACTTGGAGACTCTTGAAACGGTTGCAAATATTTTTCCAAGGTTCGGGGAGATGGAATTAACTAGAAAAAGTTTCGGTTTTAGCTTTTTTCTCGGTTCCTATTACACATAGAGTTAGAAGGAAGTAATTTCGGAACGCCGAGGAACTCTGAAATCGACAACAACAAAAATTATAATGAAGATCTGAACGCTCATTGCGCACTTCATTATGCTAATGTCAATCTCATTGTCTGATTACGACTACGCCCTCCGACATGAGAATTGAAAATCGAGATGTTCCGAGGTAAAATTCTACATTTACAGCAGCCATCGAAAGAAAGCTGTAGTATCGACTGTTGATGTTGTACTAACTGTGGGAAATATTTACAGTAATTCTGCATGGATTGCAGTATTTCCAAACGCTGTAGCAACATGAAGGGTGAAAATAATACGAACGAGTACATTGTGTCATCAGGCGATAAAAGTAACAAATATAAAAAAAAAAAATTTCAATTTAGGACTTAATGTGTAAAATTAAGACTTAAAGACGTTGCAAATTTCAAGTTTCGAATGTTTCGACTTGAGACTTATAGAAGTCTTAATTAAAATAGTCAGAAAATCCTTTAATTCATATGTGACATCAAATGTTTTTCCTGACTGGCCTCAAAAACCGCGAAGAATCGAAATTGATCAAACTGAATAATGAAAAAATTCCCCTTGCAAAGACTTCTATCGCCACATGATCAAACCCCATAAAAACTTTGAATGCACCCGGTTGGAGAACAAAAAAGCGATGGCTCGCGTTGATTCCTCCATTACAGCCGACTGACCGTCTCGTTTTGAGGTACTCCAGACGACAAAAAAACTCTAAAAAATGAGCAAGGGAAACGAATAAACAGATAGAAATCGATGGAGAATTCAGGAGGTAGGAGGGACCAGCATTGTCCAGCTGTCCCCGATGCCTGCACACGACTGGACCCTTATTCTGACCCGTCTAATAATATGGAATTGATCCGGAACGCTCCAATGATTGTATTTCAAGTCGTCTCGACACACGGCGGGGACTGGTCATTATATTTTATCAAACACGCAGTGGTGAGTAAAATGAAAAAAAAACTTTTTCACAAAAAATCGAGTTTTTCACTCGATTTTTTCACCGGACAGCTGGATTTTTTGCTCTTCTCTTTTTCATAATTTCTTTTTTGTGAATGTCTATCTATAAAAGCACATCTGCTGGTCAGTTCTCAATGAAACTCATCTAGTGCATTACCACACGGCTCAAGTTTACATTTTAATCAAAACCATTTCGGAAGTTTTCCGAAAAAAAACAACAAATTCGAAGTGGAGTGAGAAAACTTTGCATGTATAGTAAAAAATCCGGCAAATTTCTGCTAGAAAAATATCCCTAAAACTTTTTTTTAACTCTGCATTTTTTTTTCTCCCCTAGAAGAAAGAAAAATCGAGTCCTTCAAAGGGAAAAACATATTTCTCTATTGTTAGGTATGGGCACGTGTCCCGACATTAGATATCTTCAGCCAAACGATGCACGATCCTTCTCACTGAACGTTAAATTCAATATAAGGAATACGATCCTGTCTCTCCTCTCTCCTTTTCACATTGGGGATATTATAAAAAAATTCGAGTTGGCGGGGAGGGGGAGGAGGAGACGTTTCGTTTCTCTGTTTTCCATCCAAAATGAAATACAATGCACATGTCCCAAAATGAGCCACAGGAAAAGCATCAACGTACAAGCTATATAACGTGCTGGCAATATCATCGCTGCTCACGACAGTGAATCGCGTGACAAGTGAACTAGCCGCGAAGCGGAACACCCTCCCCTCAATTGTCCATATCCGCAAACTATCCAGCGTCTTTTGTCTTTTTTTTCATCCATAATTTATTGTCAACTTCTGGGTGCGAAAGGAGGCCCCTGTGATCAAAGGTTTTTCTTCCACTCATCTTTTTTTTATTTACATATTTTTTTATGATCACAGAAAGAGAGAGAGAAAAGTTTTTTAATTTTTCGCATTTTTGTTTTCAAACTTAACGGTTTGTGAAGCGGACTTCGAGAATAAATTTCCCGAAGAGACGACACGTCCTTCATTTTTTACTACTACGAATTATAAAACTTTAAATTGATTGTTTCTTAGGATTATTATTTTATGAATGTTCTATCGAATGCACTAAAATTATATTAAATTTTCAGTTACGTTTCGATAACATTTAAACTGCTGATGAAATGTAAAATAAAAAAAAATGTCAACAGATACCTCGGGACAGCGAAAGATTCAATCCCCAAATTACTCCGATAAGCCAACAACTATTGTAATCATTGTATGCATCCCCCGATCAGCGACTAGCCCACAGTTAACCTTATTAACCGACAATTGTCATAATTAAGTGCAGGAAGTCTCCTCACTCATTAAAATAAAGACTTAACAAAGTGACATATGTGCATTGCCCACCGCTGTGGAATTATCCATACATTGTACAGTAAATGTTTGATATATGCCTGTATATAACTAGTGCTAGTGGGTGAAAAGCGGAATAATTTGTAGAGGGGAATGAGGAGGGGTAGAGTCCAGTGGGGTGACACAGGTGGAGGATCGACGGCCGGGGGTGATTTTCGAGTCACCGGTGAGAACTTCGTTCAACTCTAGTGAAACTGTCCGTCCGTGGTCTATAGCCCCTCTGGCTTTACATACATACGTATATTTGAATACATACACTGTTGAATACCCTCCCCTTTCATTGATGTACGTATGCTTATGAGCGTACAAACTAGGGCTAACGAGGTGCGACCGAAGGTGTTTCCGTTCCACCCACGTACTAATTGCTTTACACTCAAACCTGGTGATTACATGATTACGTGAGAACAGTTTTTAATGTTTTTATATCGTGTTCCGTATTATGATTACGGTTGACATCGGAGAAGGAAATTATTCGTATAGCATTCCACATTCTTGTGACGTCACAGGAAAGCATTGGATAGGATTTGGAATATTCGCATTATAAAATAGACAAGAAATCTTTTACTAAAAAAAATGGATAGTCCAGATCGGGGTTCGAACCCAGAATCTTCTGATTATGCATCGAGTCATCTTCGACTGAGTTATCCGGCTCCTCCATTTTCACATCAAATGAGGGAACTTATATGGAAAAAAATGTCACTCTGTTCTCGTTTATATTTTTAAGGCCATGGGAGCTGATTGTCTGGAAAATTTTGGAAGAATTGTGGGCGTTAGCTCATTAAATTATTTTACTACAAATGGCATCTTCCATCAATTGCTAACTGACCAATCGCAGCAAAAATGTTCTCAAATTTTGTAAATTAAATAAACAATTACATTATTAAATTTTTTGAATCCAATTCGTGGTTATCTTGAAATTTTTTTCTAACAATACCTTTACAATTTCTCGTCTCTATGTGTATAGAATAATGAAAGTGCAAGCAATCGAAATTTCGAAAGACGAACAAGACAATCCAAGACTCCGCGTAGTTTACCGACTAGAGGGGAAAAATTGTGAACTGGGGTAAACGTCCACTCTATAGCGGGCAATCGGCCTCGTGCTCGATGCCCCCAGGGAGCAAAAAATGGAATTATTGAGGCTGCGGAAGGAGAACCTGTGCACGAGTTCCAGCAGGGTTTTATTTTCGTTTTTCTTCAGAAACTTGCCTCGGTTATTTTTTTCTTCCACTTCGAGGGAAAAACGAAAAAAATAAACGGAGGGTAGTGAAAGATGAAAATAGAGAAAGTGAGGGGGCTTAGTTCGCGTGCGGGCGGGACACACGACGAGGGAGATGGAAACTCGCACGATGTGTGGTGTCTAATACGGAGGAAGGGATGAGGAAGACGTTTGTGGCAGTGGTGGATAGCAATCAGCGAGCTCCCCTCACATTTTTTTGGGATTTTGTTTTCTTCAATTGGAACTGGATCAAAATTTCTCCTATCCCATAATGTTACAATATTGCTCCTCGAATCTCGAGGTAAAAATTTTGAAATTTTCAAGTGCGAATAATTCATGTGATATTTCAATATATGTTCATGTTCAATTTCTGGAATTTTCAATAAACCCTATCAACCGAAACGGGGAAAATTACATTGAACGTATTTTCCTATTTTTACAATGAATTTGAGAAATCCAATTTTATAAAATTCTCAAGATGTATAAATTTTCTTGGCCTCTTCGAAAAAAATTTGAAATTTTATGAACATTTTAATAATAAATTCGAGGAGCGATATTAAGTCCTATAAAGGGTAAATCAAAATAATGAAAATACCAGTTTGAGTGAAAAATTAATTAAGCTCTTCACTCGAATTTTCCATTAAAACGGTAAACCCGTTAAACTGCAATTTCCCTCACTGTTCTCTCGTGAAAGTGCGAAAACCATAGAAACAACTGAAATGTATAATAATATTTCTAAATCGAAAATCCATGTTCGATGGTCAACATCAAGGACTCAATGTCATCGTAAATGTTGCGCTTGACGGGGGGAGGGAGGGGTGGAGAGGGGAGAGTTTAAGAAACGAGCGAATAAGATGGTAAGACGTGTATGCGCGCGCGAAAAGACCTTATTCACCCCTCAACGCGAGTCGGACCTGACTTGGTGGCCCTCCTTAGATGTGAAGAGGGGAGGTTAGCGCGTTCAACGGGGGTGACTTAGATAGAGGGGGTGGTCGAATCAGCGCGGGAAGCAGAGGGGGAATTAGTGGACAGCCTAGCGGACAATGTGGGGATACTTTCTCATATCAAGCATGGCCGCTATCGCAGTATGATGGCAAAAGCAGTTGTAAGTAGTTTCAAAAAAAATTATCTTTATTATTTAAATTCCAAAATCCCCAGAATTATTGCTGTCGAAAAATAGGGAAATGTGGCATTTGTGTGATACCATTTTAATCGTGTAATAATTACGTGCTGTAAGTTCTCTCCGTCCCACTGTACTTCGGAAGATGTGATTGTGTACCATAGAAGATAATTATCAAAAGTTTTGTTGTCATATTTTAGTGCGAATCGAACGTTTTTGGTAGTGCAAGCGCGTGTAGACGAGTCGTCGCTTCTACAGCCCGCATACATATATTTTTTTTTCTGCAATCGATTTAATAACGCCGGAAAGAAATATCTAAAATGGTTTAGTATCGGCGACGCGTCAAATGTTGAATCTTTAGTTTCCGTCGGTTTTTCGCAATTTAAAAAAAAAAATATTCTCACTGCTTCTCTCGTAGATCAAGTAGTTCATGAAAACACTCGAGTATTCCCATTGACTTTGTAAAAATCCTTCGATAATGAACACGTGCAAAGTGAAAATTGTGATAAAGTGATTAAAATGAAACCAATTGAGTTGGCCATATCGCGAGGATGCCTTCCCCTTCGCCGGCTGCTTGAATTTCATTCTGATTTAAATCGTACATCAGACGTATCGCATACCCAAACGACTATCTTTCGTAAATGATCCAATGACGCAAGACCGTGTAATTATAGTGATGAGTCTGGAAGAATTAGACATTATGGCTAGACGGCTAAGACGATCCTGCACGGATAACCGTTCAGAACCAACTAAAGAGCTGCCGTGCGCGGCTTTAGCTCTTTTGCATGCCAATATACAACACGTGGCTTCAACTGCGATCGAGTGTACGCGTTGCGCAGATGCTCGGTCTTTCATCCTCTTTCCCATACTTGGACCACTTTTTCAGAAGTTTACACTCTATTTGACCTCATGTAAATTTTCAATTAATCGCTGTCCTTTTTTATGCGTCCAGCCCGATGCTATTGTAAGAGCCCTAGAAAGATACTTTTATCGAAGACATCAGTTATATCTAGGAATTAACGAGGAAGGAAATCTCTCAGGAAATACATAAAAGTTATTTTCATTCCTATTTTCGGTTGAATCAGGACGAATTATTAATTTTTCAAATTCCAGTCCATCGGTCATTCTCAAGAAATAGCGTATCAAAAGGGCGTGGCGCGATTTAATCAATTTCATTTTATAGTACTCTGATCCATCCTACACGAAAAAATATATATCTTGTTTTATATTGAATTGAATCATTTTATGTTAAAAAAATTATATATGCTTCATATTTGTTTCGTATCAAGTAGATACATATATATATGAAAGATATATGAAATTGGCCCAAATTATATATATATTTCCACGTGGGAGATCTGTTCATGTAAATTGAACCGATGGATCGTTTTGTTTTTAAGGTTTCCAAATTGACGAGGTTTGTCTAAACACATTTAAGAAACGTGTGTAGAAACTGACATTTATTTGCATTCGGGAGCCTCAACAAATAACGAGAAAGAAAAACTCTCGGAAAAAACACAAAAGTAATTTCAATTATAATTTTTTAAATCGGCAGTTTGGCGCTGTGGACTGAGTTTATAGTTCTCATGTGGCAGACCCGGGATCGCTCCCCACCGGTTACACTAGTGAGATTCTAACTAGTATAAAAACAAATGGAAAAAAAAATAAAAAAATAATAATTTTGAAGAAAATAACGCAAAGTAGGTATTTGAGAAGAGGCAAGTTAATGGCCGATACCTTAGATTGTCCCTTTGGGACATTAAACGCGTGGCTGTCTAGTAACCATTCTCGGACATACGTATTAAAAGGGCGTGGCTGTAGTTAATCAATTTAATTTTCTAATCATTTCATTGATATTTTCAATGATATCCGCGCACCCTCAACTTTGTTCACTCCGATGATGTGTAATCTGGAGAAAAACATCGACAAATGATCGTGTGAAGAATATAATCGATATCTGACATTAATTCGGATCTCTGAAATTATCTCCATTGTACTGAACATTTGGATGGAAAACATAAACACCTTTGAGAGCGGAACATCTGGATGAAAATAGCCGGAGGGCTTGAGGGAAAGTAATTACTGAGGCAAATTGAGTCAAATTAGGAGGGAGGGGTACATTATACTCGACTAAAGGAGACGAATTTACAGGACTGGCGCGATATTTGTCTTGTTTACGGGAAGACTTATGCGCGTGTGCCGGCCACCGAACTTAGCGCCCTCGATCAATAGGCCTGTTCTGAAATCTCGCGCACATACCGAGAGGGATATAAGTTTGCGAAATAAAAAGGACTTCTACATCGTCTTCAATAGCGCCTTCTCCGAATTCGTTATCCTTTTCACGTCGCAAGTTGCTCTACTCGGGCGAAAAATTCAGACATGATTGAAAACTCTAAAGTAGTTTCAAAACTCTAGATTAAATTTAACATCTGTTTTGTTTTTTTTTTTTTCAATTTAAAAACGATTTGTTTAGTCCGGATAGAAAAATGAATACGAGGGATATTAATTTCTTAATAGCTAATGATTGATTTAATAATTCATTAATCTTCATTTCTAGATCTTTCAAATTCATCTCATCCATTTTTGGGAACTAACTTTTTGGAATTCAATTTTTTCTGATGCAACTTACTTGGAACCATCTAAAACTGGAAATATAATAATCTGTAGCGCAATTCATGGAAAATCTGGAGGCGCGTTTAATCCTGTGGATAAAATGTGGAAGACAAAAATCTAAGAGAGATAACTGAAAAGTTGTAAGAATATGACAATTAATCCACAAAATTCGAGCATCGATTCATCTTTGGCGATGTTCATGTGGCAATGGAGAAGCGTATGTTCATTAAGGCGAGCTTATCGTTATTGCGTGTTATATATGAGTTTGCGTGACGATGGCACGCTGTATACATTCATGGTCACACTACTCGAGAATTCGGAGACCGATAGGATCTCAGTTCAAGTGTTAACACTACCCAAATCATGACAGTCGATCTTGAGCATAATCACCGCTGACAAACCTATTACAAATTTATTCATTAACTCTCTGACACGTACAAAAACGTTTTACATGCTTGAACTGGGACAATTAACCAATTTCCGGATGAATGATTCAATTATTGAAGTTCCCGGTGAAAAGAAAGTATTCCCAGAAATTTCAGGAAATCTTGTCATTAAAAACTAAAATTTAGAAGTTATTGGAGAGAATTTTTCGTTTCTTATAGTTTGAAAAATATGATTTGTAATTATTTTTAATATTTCATTTTTTAGCAAGTATGAGGATTTTATTTTCAATTCAAAAACCTCTGTTTGATTATTTCGATCGGATGGCGCTGTCAATAAATAGCATCCCCTCTTGAATCCTTCCTTGCCCCTCTCGCAACCAGTTCGCGTATTTCCCTCATTTTCTTCGTTACTGATCGAACCCGGCACAAACCGTATAAGACATATATTGCCAACAAAATGTACACAAGGGTGAGGTGAATCCAATAAGTATCTACATCGATAGATTTCAAACACCCACACACTTTATAAAAGCTCATAAAACCCAATGTTTTATGTAGGCCATCTCAGAACTAATAATGAAAAATACAGATAGCAATTAAAAATTGAGGTTGAAAATTCACTGATCAATTAATTATTCAATTAAAAAATTTCAATTATGACCAAAAGTTTTCCACTTATTTGTGATATAAAATCAAATTTGTCCCGAATGTTGAGATCCTAAAATTAATTGTTAATAGGCCTAATGAACCGGGATTCTATCCTCGCTTTGCTCGTTTCAAGTCGAGAATTACTTCGATAAAACTAATGAAATAGCAATTTAAAAAAAAAATAGCGTTTCACATTCTTGTGCCGTCACAGAAAACCATTGGATGGGATCTGGAATAGGTCGAATGGAATTCGAAATTATTATCATTATAAAATGTGTTCAGTGAAAATTGCAAGAATAATTTTTCAATACCTTATCGCAGGGATGGAATAGAATGTCATTTACGACCTGGAATGCCAATCAACTCTCTCAACTGTTTTATCAAGTATTCAATCGATAAACTCGGAAAGGACGTCAGAAAAACATCAGGAAAAAAATTGACAATGGAATGGCAAAAATAAAGGCCAGATAAAGGGATATTAAGATATGAGCGTAAAAGTCCAGTAATATCCACATAATTCGAAGAAGTGAATACGTGAATTCTTTACTTTCCCGAAAACATTGAAAATTCGTACTCTCCTTGATATATTCACCGAGGGAAATCTTACTACCATTTCGTTATTTCACTCGTGAAGAGAGTGCGCGGCGATAGTCTTATTCGAATAAATTATAGGGCTGAACACTGCCCGGCAGAAGTTTCATACATTTCCACAATTTCTTTATTTTTTTGTCATTATGAATTTTTGATGAGCTCGTGTCGAGCGAAAGCTTTCACCTACCATATCCCTATGAAAGACATGTCTCAATCATTTAATGGTCGCATTTACTGGTACTACAGGAGAAAGATTTCTAGGCAGAAATTGGACAATTGAATAGAAAAAACATAAGTCAAAGGTGAAAAATAGGAAGCTTTTAATTTTATGAAATTAAAAAAAAATACTCCTCAATTCACCATAGGATTTTTCGTATCTGAGTACAGGTGATGTTAATGCATATTTTCTGAAATACCACCTTATACTTGATGATATTTTTGTTAATACTGAGACGAAATTTTTGGGAAATAACTGAATTATCTATTAATTACAGTTAATTATCAACAGTTCTTTTCTCTGAATTCAAGACGAAGTTTTTCTCTATACCATAATGCATTTTCTACAACAAACTATCACTGTATTTCATGTCACCCTTCTCCCAAAGTCTTTCCACCCTCATCTACTTTCACCGGTCGCCTTTTCTTTTCATTTCAAAAACGGCCACAACATGTTTTTCCCGAATCATACCCTTTCGCTCACATTGCGATGTCACCCCACAACATTTTTCTCATGGTGTTCTCGTGCTGGAAACACACCCCACCACCACCACAGCCCTCCTTCCACAATTCTACCCAATCAAACAGGCCAGACCCGCGTACATAACCCAGCGTCAAAACCTTTATACAAACGTACACCCATTTAGAATAAAAGATCGAACCTTTTTCCAGAATTCTGAAATCGAACATACGGGCGTATTTACGACTATATTTTTTGTCTCCCCACTTTTATTTTTTTGTTGAAGATCTGTCAAACGACACACGACAGTGTACACAACACGAGTTGTGTCATATGCGTTTTTCGAAGTTGGAGAAAAGAGAAAGTGAGGGACATGTGCGTTTGCCACCGCACCTTCCTCAACCCTCTGTAGATATTACCCAATAGTCACATAATCCCGCACTCATAGTTGCACAAAATACCTACTCGCACTATCACTGATGACTATCATTTTATAAATAATATAATGCGAACTGGACGTGAATTGCGGGGTTTCCTTTACGTTCGAAGAAACCGCAGACGAGCGACTGGATGAATACATTCAATTGACAATTGAATCACTGAAACTCATATTTTACCGCGAACACTATTTAAAGGCTCATGAAATTAAAATTATAATGAGAGGAATTCTGAAGGCATTCTCTTCGCGTGACTTCCTTTACAAATCTCCGAATCCAATTAATGACCTATTCATTAAAATTGAACTCTAATTCATCAATTTGTGCATATAAATCATGTTTAAATGCAACAGAAATTTTCACCGTCGAACTTTTTTTAATTATGAATCTTGACAATTGTTAACAGTTCAGTAAAAGATATTGTCATGCTCATGGAAAATTTCTTTCGCTCATTATTTAGCAGAATTAATCTGTTTCGTTGACGAAAATAGATTAATTCCCGCCTACAGTCATAAAACGGATATGAGATGGGGACTTACAGATGCATAAATTCTGAATGATGGAAATTCGGGAAAAATACGATAGAACGAATAATACGTGGCCCAAGGGGGGTGGGGGAAATCGGCGTTCGCTCGATGGTAGGGACGTAAAAGCGGTGTGACAGATCAGCACGGGGGGGCACATGGAATTGGTTGTGGATACAGTGCGGTAGTGAATATCGAGAGAAGGACCCGAAACCGAGTGCAACAGGGAAGGTAAAAATTCTAAAGAACAAGACGAAGTGACGAGGGGATCGGTAAAGTCGGCCACTTGTCACCCTAGTTCCTTCACGATTTATTATCCTCACGACTCAATGATTACTCTTCGCTGAGAACTCCTTCAAATTTTGACATTTCTCATTTCAACGAAAAAGTAAGAAATTCTCTTCATTTTCGGACTTTTTTTTCTGTTGAAACCCTAGCCAGTGAGGACTATTCCTTCGGGAGTTGATTGTCCGCCAATCGGCGCTGCCTGGGCACCCCAGAAATTCCACTCCCTTCGCTCCTTTCCTCAGTCTCACCCTCATCCCCTCTCTATTGGGCTCTTTTTTTCTTTCTATCCGCCAACTGACCGATCTCCCTCCCCTTTCCCCACCTACGAAATCGTGCCACGTGCCGATAACGCCCTTCTCGCCGGCGAGAGAAAGGAACCCGGCGGGAATTTTTCGACGACGTCTTCCGCGTCAGCACCGTTTCAGCTAGGAGGTGGGGGTGGCGGGCTCGCCACCGAAAATTCGCGCAATGTGTAAAATACAATTTTTGTTGTGCTTGTGACACTTTTTTTGGTTCATGGGATCTGATCAACTTTTGGTGGTGAAAGGGCGAATTTCGGTGATGAGGATACTGTGACCGTAAATTTATTAGTGATGCTGTGGATAAATAAATTCATGACCAAGTTTTTTAATTTTTAGTTCCCTGTGGGAATAAAGTCAGGTGAGAATTCAAATACCATATTTCGTCAGTAGGGAGCGAGATTTTCTGGCGAATGTGACGTTCATATTTATCAGAAGAGTTGGCTTTTTTAAAAAAATTCCCGTCTCAAGAGAATTTATTCTTCGTGCCAGTAAAAATATTCTATCGGTGCACAAAAAATTTTATGAATTAAATGAAAAAACTTTTGTACGTTTTATCAAGACCATTTTCAACAAAAGTCCTGAAGAAGTGAATGAACGTGTTTTAATTTAACGCACCATTTTTCTCTGAGTAAGAATGAGTGAGTATTCATGAGCGGCAATAAAATTTATGTGAAAAAAAGAACTCCAGAAAAATGCTGGATTCCATGCTAATTTAATCTCCATCGAGGCAGTGATGGTGGTGAGATCGATGCTAAATGTCAATGCAGAAGGAGCATAGATTGGATGAAAACAAATTACGTTTTTGGTGACGATTGTTCCGTACAAATTGTGTCAACATTTATCAATCTCTATTTTTTTTTCAATTGAAATTACACGTATAGTAGGAATAATAGTTGTATAATAGGAATTGCCAAGAGGGTAAAATGACATTTCCTTTGGGAGGAAAAAAAATCGTGAAATTTCAAGTTCAAGCAAATTGATTAGAATTGTCAATGTACTACTGACAAAATTTCTCAAGAGATCAGTGAAGTCCTCACTTGACAGAAAATAATCGTTCGAAATTATTTAAGAAAGTACTTTTCATGAAGACGAAATTATGTCCCACGTTTACGTTTTAAACCTCAATTTCAACGTTGTTCTTATGCTATTTTTTCCTAACAAATTGTAGTGCGTGTGCAGGTGAAAAAGGTTTTGAATTAGATATGAATAGACAATTCGTAGCAGGCCCATTCAATATTCTCAAGTGCTTTGGTAAATGTTCCCATGGTTTTTTCCAATGTGTTTTATTTGAAACAAGAAACGTGGGTAAAACGTATCATCTAATTGCGGTGACATAGCAGGGTGCTTAATGTCGTTGGGGCTATCGAGTGCTTGCCAACACATATCTCCTTCCTCACACGCCAGGAAGTGACAGTGCTATATTTTTTATTTAATTCTGTTCCGTTCTGCTGTTAAATTATTACGATTTAGATTCATACATTTGAAATACTCAGGCAAATATTAATGAAAAAAATATGATTAAAGTGTCTATGTCAATTCCAAACAATTCTAGTCATCAATCACAACATTCATCGCTCATTAATCTTCACAAAGGCATTAATACGAAAATCCAATTAAAATTAGAGTGTAAATTCGATAGATTGATGATAATCAGATGGATCAACGTAAACATAAATTTCTCATTTTCTGGAGAAACATTTCCAATATATTCCGAAATAAAATCATCTGGGTTTTCAGAGTTTATCCCCAAAAACGAGGGCGTACACATGACTCATGTGCACCCCCGCTCACCCGCCTCTCTGGTCCCCGACGGCATGCCTGTCCATTGGACAGAGGGTGTCTCGCATTCTAGTTTTTCTCTATCCCGACAACTTTCGTTTTTCTTTTTCTTTATTCCCCCCCCCCCCCCCCATTCCCGGTTTTTCCCTCCCCGTTCGAATGATGTCGGTGGCGAATACTCGTTAACCACCCCTGACAGGCGTCGATTTTTCGTTCGGCCTAAAATCATTATAACATCTCAAATTAATGCCACCATGTGCATTAGTCCTTCTTCTATTTGCTCACCCCTCACCTTTTCTAATATTTCCAATAATCTATTAAATCCAATGGCATTCAAGCGTCAGGAGATTCATTAATATATAATCCAACGGGCACCCTAGACCGTCCCTTACTCTAGATGTTATGAAAATTTCATCTATTGACATAATATTTTTTCATTCAGGTTTTTTTCTCTGGTCCAATCTATTCGAATTTCCGAACTATTATCGTACAAAAAAATTATTTCATTCAAATTGAATCAATCAACATTTTTGGCTGTTAATAATTTTAAATAAATAACAAAGTCAATTCTTACTTGTAGCGCGTCAAGAATCATAGCGGCGGTGGGCCACGCGAATGACGTGGAAGAAATATCACCGGAATAGAATTTCACAATGTCGTCAACAACGGCCCAGGAGGTAGCATTAGCTTCAAGTGAACTGGACAGCGAGAGTTCGAGTGTGGGTGATGAGCGAGATACCCAAAAGCGAACGCGAGAGGAGACAGACTCAACTAGTCCCAAGAAACGGAGAAAGCAGACGACACCTGTGCGAGTGCCAACGTCCCTATCGACTCCCAACGAGAGACCCGAATCCGAAGAGGACTTTGAAGATGAGAGGGATATAAATGGTATCAGACTAGACAGACTAGACGAACCAACCGATCCCAAAGATAAAACACCAGAGGAGCAACCTGCATCGGTAGGAGAAGAAAATCCCAACCCTGACTTCGACAATGCGGGTAACAGTCCAGCATCCTCAGGGCCTAGTACTCCCTTCCTAAGCAACGTCAGAATCAAATTGGAAACACAAAATCAGGAGGAACCCGAGAATCCAATGAATCTCTCTAACCTCAGTATAAAAAATTTTGCAAGCTCATGGCTGTCCGGTCACTCTCAACTTCAACAGCAAGAGCCCATTGACTGGGCTGGACAGAATCCCGTAACATCGGTCGGTAATCATTTATCCGGTCTACCATTTCCCGGTGGCCTTGCTCAGTATCTGCCCCTCCCGGGTTTCTCACTGGATCCTGGCCAACTTCCACGACTTCCCGTTGGTCCGGCACCCATAAGAATCTTCAATCCCGACGCCTACTGTGATCTCTGCAACAAAGAGTTCTGCAATAAATACTTCCTCAAAACGCACAAAGCCAATAAGCATGGAATCTACATTGACACGCCGCAGCAGAACTCGAGTGACAATAATGGCATTCACTATTCTAATTTACCGTTTTCTATGGGAATGGGAAAAATTGATCCCCCACTACCACCACCGCCGCCACCGCCTCCATTAAAAATGGAAATGCCTGTGACACAAACGATGTCCTGCGATATCTGTCAAAAGCGATTTAAGAATGATGATTCCCTTCGCAAGCACAAGCAAAGATGCCACATGGAAGGTTCTCAAAGTGATTTACCAGATTCACACGCGGCCAGAGACTATAACTCAACCCTCGGTAGTGATGACAAAGACATCTCGAGAAGTAGTCCTAGTGCTATAGAGTCCCTCTTTAAACAGGAATATGGGGTAGAACAGGAGGATGCGAAGTTCATGCCAGCCCCGAGACACCTCTCACCTCAATCGAGTCAGCAGGCGCGTGAATCGGGTTTCAGTATTGAGAGACTACGACGATTGGGAGTGCTGAATATCGAAGCATTCTGTGAGATATGTTGTAAAGAATATTGTAACAAGTATTTCCTACGAACGCACAAGATGAAGAGACACGGTATACTCGTTCAGGATAATGAAAAATCGCCTAGTAATCCAGGAGCCGCGGCTACTTGGCATCAGATTCAAACAAGTCCACTCAACCTCATTGTTGCCGATAGCAATCCAGGAGGTTCAGAGTCCAGCGATAAGTCCGAGGAATATGAATGCAAATCTTGTGGGATTAAATTTCAGACGCATGGGCTATACCGTATACATCGAGAGAAAATGCATGAGACAAGTGATGATGAAAAATCGAAGCAGGACGGAGACGAAGAGCGCACTGATTCCATTTCGGAAGACCTCCAGAAGCTACAAACAATGATTCTACAGCTGAACGGTTTGGATTCGGCTAAAACAATGACTTGTGAAATTTGTGGGAGAGAGTGTGAGAACAAATTAGCTCTGAAGACGCACATGACTGTGGAACACGCGGGTCATCTGCAAGATGAGCAGCAGTTATCACCCGGTCAATTGATGGAAAATTCGAGCAAAACTGTTGGGACCTCGTCATTTTGTTCAATTTGTGAGAAGGACTTCCCGAGCAACGAAGCACTGAAGCAACACATAGTGGAAGAGCACAATCAGCAATCATCTGCGATGACGAAGCCTTCAGTCAGTTCCAATAACTTACAAAATCATCCTGTCCTTCCAGGGACCCAGTCATCCTTGCTCCCACCATCATCAGCAGGCCCGCCAGTCCCACCGATTCCTCCGCCACCAGACAAGAAGCTCTCGTCATTAACCCCGACATCGAGCTACTGCGAAATTTGTAATAAAGAACTTTGCAACAAGTACTTCATGAAAACACACATGCAGAGGATGCACGGTATCGAGATTGAGAATGGATCTCAGATAGGTGGTGTTATATGTAACATCTGCAACAAGGAGTTGTGTAGTAAATATTTCCTACGGGTGCATAAGCATAACACTCACGGAATAATCGACGAGGGTACCCCAGTTAATAGTAGTAAACAAGAGAATTTTGAAGCTCTATCAAACATTGATGACGCAGCGCTAAAGCCAGATCAATTGGGTGATCTCAGTCACCGATACTTCACGCATTTCAATGAAGTCTGTCCCATCTGTAATCGACGGTTCAGGAGTATCAAGTGGCTCAAGGCTCATCTTCTCGGTGACCACGGCAAGGCCGGAGTTGACAAATGGCGTGAGCTCGAGCAGCAATACCAGAATGCCCCCAGAACTCGGCCAGGACCGCTGGGCACCTCCAGTAAACTAGCTCAGCAAAACCCGAACATCAAAATCCCAAATGGCTTGGACATCAGTCAGAACATAAAACCTGGTGAATACGGAGGACTAGGGAATCAAGTGCTCTCCACACTATTTGGTAGTAACGAGGAGCAGCAGACCAAGAACTACAGGTGCTCCTACTGCAGCTTCACAACACCTGTTCTACCATTTCTATTTCTCCATGAAAGATCACACATGACGAATCAGGAAGGAATAACGACTGAAAACAATCTTCAGTGTCCAATTTGTTCTCAAACATTTCCACAGCCGGAATCCCTGCATCATCATTTAGTAGTTCGTCATCAATTTTCGAATTTATTGTCTCAATATCAACAGCTAGTGAGTATAGATTCAAGAACTAATTCACAAGAGCGCCATGACGATCACAAGGAAGCAGAGCTGAAGGATGAACGTTATGATGACAGCCAAGGAAACTCACCCACCCAACAAACGGATTCATCGAAACACCAGAGAGATGAGTCCGGTGTTGTTCACGTGACAGCTCAGGGCGCATACAAATGCGCTGAATGTGGTTTTGCAACGGCTAATCTTCACCGAATAAAGACCCACGTGAAGAAGATTCACAAGGCGAAGGGCGATCCGACGGAGAGTGTTATTGCGGAGCTCAGTAAAACTCTGCGTGAAGTAGCTAATAAGCACAAAGTACCTGCTAGTTACGCAATGCCACAAGATATGAATTCAAATCCAGATACTACTATCATGCAGCCGTTCATCCTTGAGGAGCGGAATTTTACATT
Source organism: Psyttalia lounsburyi (assembly GCA_030522865.1). Lineage (NCBI taxonomy): Eukaryota > Metazoa > Arthropoda > Insecta > Hymenoptera > Braconidae > Psyttalia > Psyttalia lounsburyi. Next base: position 17,688 of record JAPYZN010001216.1, read on the forward strand.
TGGCGATGAATCCACGAGCAATGACAGGAGATTCGCGCCGGCTCTGGTTTATCTGCCGGTACGTACACGTATCAACGGTGTCATGACTGCTTCCTTTACCCTTAGTCCAGCCTCAATCATCTCGTAGTTATTCTTCGTGGATGCAATGTGAGTATCACGCTAGACGATGATCAATTAGCCAAATAAATATTTTTTTAAGAATAACGAGAGCCAATCGTGGTACAGTTCGCGGCTTGTTTGAATGTTGCCAATTGTCAATTCTCCTTGTTCTCTGAATGCTTCGATAAATCCAAATTCGAGGCAATTCGAGGGATCTCATACGATTCTGCATTTAAAAGCTTCATTGTTACGAGTATATTCTAATTACGATGTTATGTTGTACATATAAATTAATAACTATCCGATTATGTAAACGGAGATCGCGGGGTGATTAATAAAGTTCCTACCTTAAATGCGATTCGTATTGAAGATCTCTTGACTGGAGTATCAAAGATAGATTAATATATAATCTAATAGCATCCGAGAGGTGGAAGATTGGCAATTGAAATTGCTCTCGTTGTGAAGCACAATAGACACTGGAAGATGCTTATTTTTAACGTGTGTGAGCAATTAGGTATCGTAAGGAAGAAATTTAAGAACTCAGAAAATAATTATATGGAGAAATAATGAACTTAACTCAGGGTGGACACAGTATAACCCGCAACAAAAGTACAATCATATACACAGCCAATGCATTATAATAGAATTTAAAATACGTTAAAGATAAAATTGACATGATGAAAATATGTCGACCAAAGATTTTAAAAAAACCAAGTACCAAATTAAAGTAATCTCAACTATTGAATATCTTTCAAAGACAGTATTTGCGATCATGAAGATGTTGTAATTAGAGTGAAAAATCTAGTCAGAAACTATTCAGTCTCTAGTTTAACGAAAATTAAGGTATCATCAAGTGCAGCATTTTTGTATTTATTGAGAGGCAAATTCAGAATGAAACTATTAGGATTTCAAGTGACATTTACATACTGATAAAATGCACCGTGCCTTGCATCTCTGAACTTAAAATTAAAAAAGAAAACAAAAAATTTTGCCTGAGCTTACACATCTTGAGGGAATATTGAAAGGGGATGAGGGTCAACTAAGCAACTTCCTCCCAACGGTGAATATAATTTTCTAAATTCATAGAAATTAGCAGAAAGGTTCACTGCAGTTTCGTGCAATTTTTTTTAACCAACAGATGAGTCCATTGTTTGCGTGATTGCTTGGGTAAACCTTTCGTGGCAAGTTTATTGGAAAGTGGGCAGCTGTGCTCGCAATGACCACTCGCGTTCCTTCGTCGGTTATTTAGTTTGGAACGCAGCCGGCCTAGACTAACCCACCAAAAATGGTTGGGGGGAGGGGGGGTCGCACGCCCTCACGAGACATCCAAAAAACCAAACGCACCGCTATGCACCGGTCAGTCTCTGTGAATTAAACTAGACTAGGAAGTCGACTGGCAATGAGCATATTAATCGAACCTTCAAAAAACTCTAGATATGCCCATTTCAACAAATTCAAAACTGAAAATATTACCATAAGAATAGAACGAAATAAAATTCTGTCCGACACTCAAATACTTTAGACTTTTTTTTCATTTGTTAACTTAATGGTTACGCGCGGATGGATCGAGTCACGCAAGTCTTCATGTAGCATTTTTTTTTTACTTTGTTTTAGTTGCCTCTCCGTTCCACGCAATGTATTTTCGCTATTTTCATGTTTGATATGTTCTATGTATCACTAAAAGATTAATACAAAACGCATGGAAATATTGAATTCCCTATTTTATCAGGAGAAAAGTGACGGGCACGAGTCCAGAGGGTGAATTGTTGCCAGCTCTATTGTCTAGATAGCCATAAAAATTTTCTTTCCCTAGCATCACCCGTGCAGTTCCTCCTCCCCCCCTCCCCCCTCACGAAACAAAGTAATGGGAGACTGTGTACGCGCATGAATCATCATTTAGCCCGGGCGCACGGTTTATTTCCAAAAAATTGGAAAGAATTAGTATATGCTCGTGCATACATTAACATAGTGTAGGGGAGGAAGTTGTAGGGCCACCGCTGCTGCTGCTGCAGAGTACATTGAATGGGAGAGTATGTCCATAGAGTGAGAGAAATTTTTTCATCATGATCATACGTTCAGGGAATCAAAGGGAGACGGAGAAAATGGACTTTTCAGGAAGCACGAGGGGGGAGTGTCGGAGAGAATCTGCATCTGGTGTGATTTCTCCCCATTTTTTTTTCCATACAACTGAAGCGTGAGGTCAGTCGTCGTGACCTTGAGTAGCCTCGCGAGGGGAATTTTTAGGGAAAAACGTGACCGTAACCCCTGGGTCCATTGTTCGGAGATCTATGACTACATATGAATCTGAAAAAAAGACACAATGACATGCAAAATGGGCGACCCGATGCAAATGGCCATAACTGTTTTTAATTGCATTGCTCGAGCGCAACGATAAAGCTATTTCCTTTTGTATAGGATTAATGGTTTTTTCTGGGCTTTTTGACACTGCGAGCCATGGAAAACGGTTATTTTAATTGTTGAGCGGATAGAAAACAGTATTCGTGATAGTAGATGCGGCCGTTGTTGATGGATTATCAACTTTTTTATTAGTGTCGCTTTGGTAATGGTGGTAGGCTGATGAAATTTTTTGAAATTTGAGTGACTGGTCCATTCCAAATTATTATGTTGTCAATTCTATTTATTTTAATATTCAATGATTTACCATTTCATTAAACTTTCAATGAACTGAAAATGGATATTTATCCCACTCGAACAGACAATAGGTGAAGCAGAAAAAATATCCCGATTGAGATGTGGTACAGTACAATCCGTCATATATAAGAGTGAATTTTTTATTTCAACGGTAAAATAACAAGCTTAAACCTGAAACTAGCCTTGCCTTTATAAAATTAACATGATGAGCGCAAATCAAAATTTACCTTGCACAAAGGAGAGATAAAAGTACATGAGTATATATGAATCATATATTATCGATTGATTATAGTTATGGGAGTTGGGCAAAATATGAGAGTCATCTGGGAAGTAATACCAGTGTGAACGTTGTCACACGCGGATGAGAGAATTCTCATTTGTATGATATTATTGTAGATTAAGTTAAGAGTTAGTATGTAGATAGCAGGTATTACTGCGAATTTGAACAGAAACGAGAAGTTTATGAGAAAAGTTATGTATCTAGTCATTTTCGGATACGATTTTACAATACCAAATTGAGATAACTAAGCTAGTCCAACATTGTAGTCATTTTTTTTCTTTCTCTCTCTATACAGTCACTTTTTAATTTATATATCCTCACAGTATTTATGATTTTACAATAAAATTTTTTTTGTAATTTTGAAATGTTTGCTTTTATTTATTTATTGACTGATTTTTAATGAAATTCGTTTTATAATTCCGTTATTACTTTATTTAGTTATTTTTTATTTTACTGGGGAAAATATCAGATATTTTTTTCACAATGAACAAGGTTAAATTAGTTCGCCCAATTTCGCTATTTTATCATTTTACTCAATGAAATGAATCACATACCACGTCAATCACTTTAAACATCAATGAATTTCCTGAGCTGTCCCATCTTCAAAATAATCTTTCTTTTCAACACTCTGCAAATTAAGATAAATTCACTAGTCAAACGTGATAGTAATTTATTCATTTGTGCATGAACTTTTCAATTTACACAGTCCGACGCTATATCCGAGTTTTTACATGTCATCGTCTAATTTAATGAGACAATTCGTACAACATTTCAATTATAATTCTTCAATTGTCCATGACATATTTACTTGGCCAATGTACACGCTCACGTATACCAGGGGCATCCCAACATTGGACTATATATGATTTCACCCACTTTAAACATCAATGAATTCACGGAGCGTTCCCATCTTCAAAGGGTGTTAAACTAGGGAGGGTGACAGTGTCTTTTTTACCGTTTTTTTCTCTCTGTTAAATAGACCCCGGGGATACAAGTCCCGCAGACAAATGAGTGAACAAACAGTTTCAAATGGACTATCCACTTTACGTGGGATGTGGTGTGTTCTTTTTACAATCGTTAAACTTCATCCCCTTGTAGAATCCTCCAAATTGGCCTTCACGCCAAATTGAAATACGAAACGTCGCACTGCTATGCTATCTTTATTTATTCATATTAATTTCTTTCTTGAATCGCTGAAATTTGGAAACATCAAGAGGTGAAAGACAAGTTTCGCGGATCTCGTGCACAAATAGTCAGTATTCGCTGAAGGGTTGAAAAACCTCGCGTGAGAAAATTTTTTTACGATCAATTTTACGTCATTACAGGAAATGACCGCTTTCATAGGAGAAGAAGAAATATGATAAAGTATGAGTATAAGACAAAGGGAGAGAGGGGAGAAAAAAAGAAAAGAGGAAGAGATTTTCAAGAAAATGGCATTCTCGTTTTACGTCTCTTTTCTTCCATTGGTCTCTCGCCTTTGGACTCATTCCCCTTTTTCCAGAATTTTTCCCCCCAGCAATTTCTCTCACGCACACAATGAGGTACACACGCCCACGCAGAAACACCACTGTCCACCCAACATTCTGCGGGCCATGTATAGAAATCAATAATATCGTATGTTTTCCGAAAGCACGGAAAACGTTCAAGGGTAGGCCCTTGTTCCAACGGTAAAAATATATTACACTTTCATTTTGTTAATTATCTATGACAGCCAGAAAAGATAATCAATTCAGTATCTATTCCATAGGTATGAGATTGAATATTTATACCAGAGCTGAATAAAAGTATGAATTAATTAATGTTGATATTAATTTATTAATTGAGTATTATAGATAAATTAATAAATTATATTGATATGGTAAAAGAAAATTCCTGCCTATCTCATGCTTTTCAAGAGAGCGAAAAATCGCTCAACCCTTATTCTAGCAGCAAAAGTATATTTCATTCTTATTTCGTTAATTATTTCTGACAGGCACAAAACAGAATGATTTCCTCTGGTTTCTATTCTATAGATACGAAGTTGAAAGATCATCATCAAGAATTCAGATGGAAAAATATTAAATTCTATATGAAAAGTGAATTCCTCTCTTTCTCTCTGTCAAAAATGGAGAAGAAAAATGATGAATAGAAGAAAAATTCTCCCTCTCACTTGAATATGTATGTGCATTTAACGAACCACCGGAAAAATTATTCTGACGCGTTAGAACAAGATATCAAGGCGAGTACCGTTTTTTTCTTCTCATTTTCCTCAACCTCGCCCCTTCGGATCCCTTCGCCTGTGTCTCATCAACCCAGCCGGGCTGACTCGCGGGAATGGATTACAATTATCAAAGCGTCTCCCTCTACTTTCTTCGTCCCTGCTTCCCTCGTCAATCCCTCCACCCCAGCTCTACACTTTTACCCCAAAAATAAGCACGACTTTTTCTTCTCCAGTCTCGCACAGTTTTATCGAGATCACTCGATTCTTTCTGCTCTCCCCCACTGGCAACCCCTCTCTCTTCGTCATCCAATGCCAACTTCCAAATTTCATCCTGGCTGTAATGATCCACCCACTGCTATTTCTCTCGTTCTTTTCAATAATTTTTCTCTCTCGCGGGCATGCAAGGAAAGGAATAATTGATGGAGAGGGAAAAATGGGGGAAAAGATGTCAGAAAAATAAGATAAAAGTTAGATAAATGAAGTATTTAAATCGAATAAAAATCTTGATCGCAAGGAAAATACTTCGATTGTGTCAAATTGAAATTATTAACAAACTATTATCATTTTATATACAATTGACAAAGATTTTTTATGTTTAAAAATTAGCTTATTCCTCTTAAATGAAATCTTTGTCTGGGCTTTTATCACAACTATTTAAAAAAAACATGAGATAAAGTTTTTCTACAGAGATTTATATTCCCGTTAACATCGATTGCCATATAATTTCTTCCCTCTCCGTGCTTTATTACTTTCGATGACAATATAGGAAATTACGTCTTTGTATTCTTCCTCAATCCTTCCCATGCGTGAAAGTCTCATCTCCGCAGGGCTAATCCATTTGTCTCCACAGCATCACACACTCCACGAAGATAATTCCAATTTCAACGAATCCCAAAATTGCCGAAAGGGTGCGAAGACGTCAGTTGAATTAAACATCCACAAAGAGCACAAATATCAAGCGTGCAAAATTTCAAAGGGTTCATTCCACCCTTTCATATCCTCACTTTTTATCCTAATTTTTTTCCCCAGTTGAATGAAAAAGAAACGTAAAAAAAAACATTTTTACAGCCACGCGCCAACGGTTTTTCGGGGCAACAATGCATGTCACCCGGGGTTGAATTTTTCGTAAAATCAGGAAAAGCGGTGGACAAAAAGGGGTAAAAACAGAAAAATGATCGAGAGAAATCTCAATGGAAAGCCAACCCTTTATTTATACAAGGGTGAGTCTAGGGTGGATGGTATTGTGTGGATTTAAAGGGAGGGTCTGAGGGAAATGAAGGGTCGTAAGACTGATCTGATGTTGGGGTACCCACCGCGTTTCTCATTTCTACATGTTTCACCCCAAAATTTCAGCTGCACTACTCAGCGCACCACCAACGAATGGAATCGATTGAATTTTACAATTATTGTGCAACCCTGATTTACACAATATTTTGGAAATCCTTTATACGTCTGACCCCTCGTGCACCGGCTTAGCGCGAGACGATTGTATTGTTGGGGAGGCACGATTCGAGCATATGGGAGATTTTTCGTTCATGGGCACGAGTTCCTGAAAGATCAAATTTGTTATTTTTTGCTTTCCCGTTTTCAGCAAAAAATCAATCAAAACTATAAAATTGGGGGGATTTTTTTTCCTGTCAAATGGTTTTTTTTACCTTTCTCTGTTCCCTATTATTATTATATTTTTTTAAATGTCGCCGTACAAGTTGGACACGTGTCAAGTTTCTATTCACACTGAGAAGCTCTGATGTGCTTAATTTATTTGTAAACACACTGAAGGATGTGATGAATATGTGGGCCATGTCGACCCAGTCATCCCTGTACTCCCAATAAATAAATTGTAGGTTATTTCCCGATAGATTTGCATGCATCCAGGGAACCTTGGAAATATTCGAATAATTGTCAGACCCAAGAGATATTCGTATTTTTTTGACATTCCCCTTTTTAATAAAAAATTAATTGAATCTGTACAATTCGGAAGGTTGTTTTCCCCTTCACCCCATTTTTTTTACTTCTCTCCTTTTCTCATACTGAAGAAGAAAAATTTACCTGCTGAGTAAATTGACTTGCCACAAGTAAATATTTATAACTCGTTACATTGGAAATGTGTGAATTTTCTTTTGATAAACAAAGTGAATTGGATTAAGAATTTTTTTTCATTTTGAGGCACACGTTGGACTCGTTTCAAGTTTCTATTTATCCGCTATAACTCAGGTTCTCCACGTGGTCGATATATCTGGATATATCGGTGAACACAAATGAAAAGTTCTGATGTAGTTAATTAATCTATAACAAACTCGAGAATATGATGTTACCGACCAAGCACATGCCTATGTGAATATGTGGGGCACTCCATGTCGACCCAGTCATCCATGCACTACAGACAACTATATACTAATTTGGTATAATTAATAATATAGTTAATAATTATAATTGTGTAATTATAATATATGATAACTATAATTTTCAGTTCTAATAGTGGTTTTTTTTCGCTTAAAATTTTGATCAACAGAACTGATCGATCAAAGATAATCAAAAAATCGGTGGAACTTGTGATGGAAAAAATAATCAATATTTATTTTATTTTCAAGGGCTCTGTTGAATGAATAATCTTCTCTTACGATGAATGATAGCGATAACAAATGTCACTATTTATTTTTACAACAGTTCACTATCTTTTTCGGAATGAGTGAGTTGACATGGATATTCCACTATTCTTTCGGCATCTATGCCGAAATATAATAAATGATACACATCTTTCATGAATTTTATTCGAGCACACGTCGCACAATGGATACACTATATTTTGCAATAGATCAAATGTGAAAATCAGGTGCAATTGGGATGATAGTACGCGGAGAAGAAAATGACAAAAAATTACTGTGCAGTTTAAGTAATCAGAGAGTCTCTATTTCACCAATTTTTAAGTGAGATTCAAGGGAAAAATGTCGGGTCGAGTATAGATTTTTCCTTTTTAACCAAAATTTACTGAAAATAAACAGTAATATTTGCGGAAAAAATCGTTATTTTTTTCCGTTTCGATAATATTATGAGAGAAGTGCATATTAATAAATGCTTATAGTTGAAAGAAACAAAAAATCAAAATTAGATTGTAATATCCTAGATTAAAAAAGTGTAGTCAAGATAAATATTTATGATATAAAAAGTATATATTCTTAAAAGAGTTTAAGATTAAAAGTGTTTTACTATTCAGGGCTATAATAAATTAAAAGAAGAGAGGTGAACAAATGAAGAAGTAATTGCTTTCAGGAGAGAGATAACTAAAAATTTCAAAAACCCATTATGTAATAATTGATATATTTACAATGATGATTGATTATTACGATGAAAAACGAATTATAATATTATCATATTAATAATGTTAGGTGCACTTGTAAATATCAATGGCAAAATGGCCTTCAAGAAATAAACAAACAAACCAGAATAGTTGAGCTGTGGGATAGAATGGAGCCAACGCGTCGATGATTCCTGCAGACCCTAATGTACTTTGTAAACTCTTTGAAATTGTATATAATTGTGACATTTAAGGACATTAGAAACCAAGTATCCTCCTAAATTACTGGAGAAAATGGAGAAATGAATGATTGAAGTGTCCGACGGATCTGCCCTCATTGACTTGAAACTGTAATGACTGTGATTTTCAGTTTTTATTTAACTATTTTAACAAAGTCCTCGAAAAATCTAAATGATATTATCATCCACATCCACATCATATGCAGGTAATGATTGGAATTTTGTGCACCGATGATTTTACAGATGGAAATAATCCACTCAACTACAATAATGTTAAAATGTATTCTGATATTTGTGGAGAGAATCGAATGAAATATAATTAAAAATCTACTATTAGAACAAACTAGGCTAAAGTGAGCGAAAATCAAAAAAGAGTGAAAATCAAAATTAGATTTAGGTATCTAAGAACGTGAAAAAGTAACTTGTTAGTTGATAATGTATTGATGCAATGAAATGAGAGAAAGTTCATAAATTCTAGTCGTCCGTAAAAATACCCAACAGTTTGTGGTAGCGAATGCTCCATTATATGTTGAAGAATTCATCGTAAATTCTCACATTTCTCGCATTATTTATTGGAGTAAAAGTTTATTATTTTCATTCTTTTCGTCATATCGATCAATGGTTTTGTAACATTTTTCCGAGACTTATGATTATATGCTATGAATAAATAAAATTTTAAAAAACGAGTGTTTCTGCTGAAGTACATGAATGCAAATATTTTTCTCCCAGATTTCCTTAATATTTAAGAGTAATTGGTCAAGGTTTGGCCGGAATTAATCGGGGGATACCTGGTTTATGTCACGTACCGTATTTTCCTCGATTGAGTGACGTAATTATTTCATGGTTGTGGATTTTAATTTTTTTGTCACAATAATCATCGCATGAGCTCAGCACCATAAAACGCGAATTCAAGAGATTTTATAAGACGTAGAGCATGGTAAGGTATGATATGATAAGAAAACACTAATTATTAATAGAGAACAATAATCAAAATTACGGGACAATTAAAAACTGCTTTGTTTTCATGTTCCATCAAAATGATAATTGTTGAAAATTTTTGTATTGTCGTAATTGCTGGAAGATCTGCAAGAAAAATTCTCTCAACGCCATTACATAATCACATCATCCTTCTCCTTGTAATCATGATAAATACAGTGACAATCTCAGTGGCTTCCATTAACGACTATTGTCATTATGCCACTAGAGAGATATGAAGCAAGAGTACAGAAATAATTTAGTACGAAAAATAGCATCATCGCCTTCCGGCGAGTCTAGTCGAGTGGATTTTTGACCATGATTGATTGATTTCGAGATACGAAAGCTGAAAACCAGGGGGAAGTGACCAGATAAGAACATCAGATCGATGTTTCTTTGTCATTTCTTCTGAATATGGCATCATGGACACAGGGAAATCCCCTTTCGGTATTCCCTTAGGTATCATCAGTAGTCAACGGGTTCAGTGGAACTGCACATTACCGATGCGTCTCGTGTACTCGAGGCGACAGATAAATTGACAATTCTGGAAACGTCAATGAATTCACCTATGTCGGCGGTAATGTCGGCGATCTGAGGTGCATCCAAGATTGACAATTAGTGACTTTCCTCAGTTTTGTATCCTTGAGATTCTAACTAATGGAAATCCCCCGGTGGCTTATGGCGGGGTAATAAACTAATTATCAGATTGGTGGATTGGTGGATACATAAAGTATCACAGAAAAATTGCTTGACGGAATTTACGCGCAATTAAGTAGATCAATGATATCTTTATGTACGTAGAAGAGTCTGATGAGTTTGCTTTCACAATTGGAGTAAAATTCAATTTTTTTAATTGTGTTTTGCGGAATTTCTCGTGCTAATTCTAATATTCTACATATAAATCACAATCAAATAAATTTCGTTTCAATAAATTTTGTGTTTTCAGATAGACCTTCTGAAAATATTAATCAATGTTCTCTTTATTCTTGAGACTGCGACGAGAACAAAATTGTCAATAAATAACAATCCTTCATTCAATTAAGACAAATTTTTGATTTCATGGCAATGGAATAATTCTTTGAAATGTATGAAATATTAATTTAATACAACAAAAATGATTCCACTGAAATAATTGCATGAATTCTTTTGTTCCCAATGGAAATTTCAGACAAAGCCTGAGTGTGTATATTTGATTAGGGATTTCTCGTCATGCACAATGGAAATTATTTACTACATCAAAGAAACATCTTACAGAATAAAATGAGATTATTTACATCACTCAAATGATTGAAGGCAATGACTAAATATTGACAATTTCCCAGTCAGTCCAATATCAAATAATTCTCTCCATCCACCACAATACAGTCGATGTAAACATTATACCTGCGAGTGAGGAAATTGAAGAACAATTTTAAAAAGATGTCTCCGGACTTCCGGCAGTTGTCAACGCGCACCCGAAGACTATGGACACATAAATGTTGTCTATTTATCAGTGAAAGTGTATTTATCAGTGAACTTATGTCGTTAAGATTTTGAATTATTTAGCTCAGTGGATTTAATGTCAATGGAGGAAACCCCGCGCCACAAGATACGATAGCGTCCAGGAAAGTACAATGGAATAAATTTGTAAGCAAATTTTGCATTGTTAATTTTATGTGTGTGGCGAACAGTTAATGCCATTTAAATAAATGCTAACTCAACAGTTAATCAGTCAGTTTGCCATACTTTAAAGAAATATTTATAGAAATAGACACCAATTCATTACACAACTCTACTGAATTTTCTCTTATTTTTTTACATTAACTTCCCAGACTGTAGGGAAAACAGAGAAAATTTGTATCGACTAATTTCTGTGAAGAATGTCTCAGCAGAAATTGCATAGAGGGAAAGAATTCAACTGATTTATTCTAAATTGAAAGCATTTCTTTACTGAAATCCCCTCATACTTTTTGGAAACTTTTATCAAATTGCAGTTTCCTTCGTATTAAAAAATGTAAAATTTCATTGAATTTCCAGTAAATAAAAAAGAAAAGCAACACACAATCCTTGAAAATCCATTTCAATTTTTTTCACACTTCCTAGATTTTTACGGAAATACATTGACGTCGCAATTTTCCTATTACATGAATTGCCTAATCGTAATGCTGTGTACAAAGCACTTAAGATCTCAAAACCCCGGGCTATTCCAATGCGAATTTCTACCGATACGAACGAATTCTCACTCGAATCACCAACTGATCTGTATCATCGCTGATAATTAATCAGATTAGGACTGCACGAAAGTTATATAAATTATTATGCGAATAATAATCGAAAATCGAGTGGAGCGTATCGAGTGGTTCACATGGTCGATGTTCGGCTGTAACAGATCCTCTGCTACTATTGTGTCGCATCAAAATCGCTTACTCATTCGCATGGTTCAATCATTCCACAATACAATTTCAACAATGGATGAGGACCACAATCATCATCCCGATGACGTTCCGTACTAATGGCAATATGTAAGTGCATGTAACAGAAGAACGGTAATTTTCTATTGGCATATGCTTTGAAGAAAAACAATGGAATATAGTCTAACAAGTGCACGGAGTGAATAATAGACTGAGGGAAAATTAATCAGTTCAAGGGAAAGATTAACGTATTTGATATTGAGTCACTATCGTTAACTGTTAACTTGCTCTCTTATATTTTTTGACTTTTCACGCAAATCAGTGAAAGAAAATCTTTAAATTGACATAAAAAATTGAAATTATCCTAAATTTTCAAATTGAATACCAGATTTCATAAACGACTTGAATTCAAATGTGCAACATCTTGAAAATGATTAATTCCAGGAGTGAATTATATTTAAGAGAAACTATTTGACTCATTGGAATTTTCCATAAGAGATAGGTATTCACTATTAAATTACTCTGAATTTTTAAGCAATTGAAAATAATAAATATTTCTCTGAATTCTCCTGATATTTCTCTGAATTCTCCTGAATTTAATTATTTTTTATGGAATAATTGAATTGCAATGGAAAGCTGTCACTCATCATTCTATAAAATTTTCAGCTCTCAAAGACGTCATTACGTGAATGTCAGTAAAATTACAATTCGACAAAAAATTCCAAAAAGAGTATCGGAAATTTCCGCCAAAATTTGTTAACAAGTAAGTAACTATACCGAATATAAAAAGCCTAGTTCCCTGCCAGCATCCCGTCAGAAG
>JAPYZN010001217.1:0-18343 GCA_030522865.1 Psyttalia lounsburyi
TTCTGAAATTTGTAAAATTGGCAAAAAAGGGGTGAAAAAATCATTTTGAAAATTTTCTAATACCCTATATCGATGGGAAATGAGCTCAGCTTTCGAATGGAATAAACCCCGAGGCGATGGGATCAATAGTTTTTGAGATATCGCCGAAAATGTGCTCAGCCAGCCGAAAATCGCTGAAATCGGAGGGCCCCAGAGGTCAAAAAATCGAAAATCCAAAAAATCACTAAAAATGATATCTGAGGGGCTATATCGATCGGAAATTTCCCCAGCTTTCCAAATCCGTTTGAATTTTCGAGCTACGCCTGATAGTTTTCACGATATCGCCAGTTTTGTGCCAAAAAACTCCAAAAAGGCCCTAAAAGTCGCTAAACCGCTAAGACAACAACAACACAATAATCCATACATATAGAAAATTCTGTAAAAAATCAAAATTGCTACACTGTACAGCATATTAACTTAATTTCGTTTCTGCTCTAAAGAGCATGCAAGACGAAGAGCAAACTATTCTCAATTGAGGAAAAGCAGTTAGCTAGCTCTATCATGTCTACCTCCATTGTATCATTCCATCCATGCATAAATTTCGTCAAGAACTATCCATGGATGAACTCGGCATCAATTACTTCTTTAAAATTCCAGACCAGTTCTCATTGACGTTCCCCACTTCGCCTCAGTGACTGGAAAAGAACGTGAAATAATAATTCTCCGAAGTGAAAATGGCGAGACCTGGAAGGAGCACGACAACTCCCACGAGAATGATGATACATTATTCAACACTTCCTACGATACGCAAATGAGTGCCCTCTATACCGGTCGAATAACAAGAATAATCACCACAGAATTTCCCCAATACTTCGCAATAATAACGCGAATAAAGCAGGAAGTCCATGTGATTGGTGCTGACGGTGGAATATTGATGTCAAGTGTTGCCAACAATGTACAAGCGGTATTCCCACCAGGAGCCTTAACGAAGAAGATCAAAGTTGGCCTCCAAGCTCACGTGATTCCAGCGGAATTGACAGCCAAGCTTCTTGGTAATTGTGTAGCAGTCTCGCCTGTGATCACGATTGAGCCTAGACGAAGGAAATTCCACAAGCCAATAACCCTAACTATACCAGTGCCACAGGCTGCTAATAAAGGAATGATTAATCAGTATCAGTCTGGTGAGACACCAACACTTCGTCTGCTGTGCAGCATTGCTGGAGGGACCAGTGAGGCCCAGTGGGAAGATGTCACTGGATCGACTCCCCTCGCTTTTTCAAGTGAAAAAGTGTCCTTCACGACTACCGTCTCAGCGAGATTCTGGCTAATGGACTGCCGAAACATCAGCGAAGTGCCCAAAATGGCCACTGAGCTCTACAAGGAATCACTATTTGTGCCATTTATTACAAAGTAGGCGACATTAAACTTTAATTTTCATTCATCATTGTTGATCTACTGAACAAACTAATCAATCTCTTATTGTTGTCCTTCATCAGCTTTGTTATCTATACGAAACGAATGGATCTTGTTGAAGCAACCCTTCGCATCCTCTGTATGACTGACGGAAAGGAGACAATGCACACACTGGAGAAACAAGAGGAGTTCCTCGAGATAGTTAAAAGTCGAGACGTTGAAGTCAGTATAGTCCCTTGATTTGCAAATAATGTACAGCTACAATGTACATAATAATTAAACTATTCCAGGCATTGGATGGAAAAGATCTTTACATTGAGTTCAGTGGTAATCTTGTACCTGTTACTAAATCCGGCCAACAATTGAAATTTACATTCAGAGCATTCCGCCAAAATAGACTGTCCTTCCACGTTAAAGTCCGGGATCCACTCCTCGATCCCGTTGCGCGAATGATGTTCATGAGAGATCCCAAAGTTGCCAAAGGGGAGCCATCCCAACAGCCAATATGTGTATTAAATATTGTCCTACCAGAAACCGTCTCAAAATCCGAATCAAGCTCAAAGCTCAAAGGTAATAATTCCATTCCAATATCACAATCATTAATTAGTATTTATGATTTTCTCAATTACAATGCATGAATTTATTTCATTTACTTTTATTCATAGAACTAGATTCCAACCTCATTAGCAAAATGGATATGTACAAATCTACTTACATGAGGGACTACGGGGAAAAACGTGACATACCAAAACCCACATCACCAAAAGATAAACTCATTACCGATTTGTTACAAAAAGAACAGACAGGTATGTAAAAATTGTGATAATCATCGTGTAAATTAGATTAACTAACACTGAATAGTCCCATGCACAATTTAACCATTACAATCGAACAATAAATGGTGCAAAAATAATTGTTCAAAATTTCCAAAGCGAATAATGACAAAAAATCCCATTACATAATGACTTATCTGTCCATTATGATCCCAAATTATCAGACCAATTTTCGATCCTCACTTATGCGTCTATCCTATGACCAGTCAACGAGGAAAAAAAAAAAAAGACAATCCGATAATAGCATATAGTTCCAACCCGGCTTCTTAAATTCAATTACCACGGTAACACCGTCAACCCCTGTTCTCACATATCGCTGGTTGTATCCGAGTTAGTCGCAAGCGAGCCATCATCGCAGCAACAGTTACTTTAAAAGTCAAAATTAAAGCAAAAAAGAAGCGCGAGTGTTAGAAGAATCCTCAAGACCCGAAAATTGAAAATATATTTTTTCCAATTTTCCGTTTCAGGTCATTTATTTTAAATTATTTTTGTCCAACTCTTACAGTCACCAGACTAGAGTGATTTTCCTTTCTCAAATATAAATTACATCAGTAACTTGAATAATGTCGTGTGACCATAGCGACCCGACGTCTATCGACAAAGTCTGTCAAATAAGCTGTAACATTGGATCAAGAAATGCCGAAGATATTGATAATAAATTATCCCCAAAGAAGGACAGCAGTTCAACAGGTGCAAAACCAAAACGCAAATCACGTGGTGCACGAAGACGTCTCAATGCAATGATGAGTAATGTCTCCTTGCACTTTTCGGACACCGATTCCGAGGATGAGCTGGCGGCGGTGAAAATGAAAGCACGTCATAACAGTCCATCATCAAGGGTGATCAACGGTGAAATTATGCCCCCCGCAATTGAAGTGACACTCGAGACTGCTGAAGCTGAGCCCGGTGATTCCCACTGGGACGGACTGGGCGGTGGGACCCCAACCAGTGACCGGAGAAGCAGTTTTGGGGAGGCTTTGACGGACGTCGATGAAATATACTTCGACGAGACGAAAACCGAAGGCCTGAGTCTTCCTGACCAAGTGCCCCAGGGAGAGACAGACGTGGAGGACATGTCGAACGATGAAGAGGAGCCTGAGGAATCCCTCTTCGTCTCACTCCCCCAGCTCGACATCCTGAGGGAATTCGGTGGTGGCACCATCACAACCAAAGAGGGCGATGGACCATTCTCCGTTGAAGTGAGAAATCAAATGTCCATTGATGAAGGAGACGAGCCACGTCAGCGTGGAAAAATTGATGTATTCCCCCAAGGGCCTGACACTGATACCGAAAATGTTGACGCTTCTGATGAGGAGACTGATCTCGATGGTGCCACCTGCTCAAGGAATCTGATGGACTTTGATCTTCTCGCTGCTTCCCAAATTTCCATGAAGAACATTAATAAAATCGAGAATGCCCTCACCGTTCCTGATCTTTACGAAGACGGCATAAATGACAGTCACACTGATGTCGAAGACATAGAATAATTGTTCGTTTGATTAAAGAGTTTTTCGATTGTTCATGTTATAACGCCGATGAAACTCGCTATTATAAGAATTCAAACCTACTCTGATCGAATTTTTTTTTTTTCGCCTGGGACTTTTACTCGTTACGAGAATTTACAAAATAATTTTGTGACTTTCTTTTTGCACCATATGTTCGTTTGCTTTAGGGGGAATGTCTGTACGTAACAAAAACCTGCATGTTTTGTCACTCGTTTATTTTCGAATAATCATCTCATCATTGTTAACTCACAAGCATCACAGCAATACGACGGTATAAAATTAATTGAAATAATTAATATGAAGACAAATAATAACATAAAATTTCATTACGAGAGAAATGATAATTCCTTGAATGTCGTTTTTTTAATGGAATCACTCTCAACATACTTTGAAATATGATTCGTTTGATGTTAATTGCAGACAGAAATGCCGTCCTCAACATTATCATTGACAGCCCAATGGGATATTAAATCAAAATACTTAGATAAAGTGTCAACGATTCATGACTTGACTACTCTTAAATATTTTGTGAGATTCGTATTCACTGCAAACGCTTACTAGAAGAAATCCAAAGATAATAATAGATTCAACTTGATGATTAATTGTACAAATTAAAGCAACAAAGTCAGTGAAAGCTAATAAATTATCTACTAATTAAATTTTAAAAAATTCTGTCAACTGAAAAAAAAAAAAAAAGAAAATCCAAAATTCCCAAAGTTCTATTGTAATTCAATGTACCAGACGTTAAAAATTAAAGAGAAAAAATACTGAGATCACATGGTTCTAATAAACAAAGTAACACGAGTATAATTTCTTGGTTGTTCTAGATGCCGCAACTATCCACGATTCCCTTGCACAAAAAGTGGCTTGTCCCCTAGAATCAGTAGATGCTAGTTATCCCCTTAACATAAATACTCAAGGAGATATTTCACCAGAGCTTGAGAAGCAGACGTACTCGGAGAAGCGTAGATTCTGGGAGGATATAACGAGAAAACATGATAATTATCAAAGATCAGAGTCCGAGATGTCTAGGGCTTCGCAGCTGACTGTCAATGAGAGTGACAGTGAGTATCTGCCGAGTATTGTTTCCGAGGAGGAGGCCCCGACTATTCCTGAGCGATCCGAGACACTGGAGGACCTCAATATTCCTGATATTTCTGAGTGTACGGTAGCGGAAAAGGCTCATTATTTTGAGGAAGTCATTCAGAAAGAGGCGGTTACTGTCTCACGACCGCTTTCCAAAGTATTTTCACAAGATTCTAAGGAATCATTTAAAGAGAGACGAAAGAGCTCGATTGACCAGACGTCGGTAGGCTTTGAGCATGTAGATGCTAAGCGTGAAATAATTGAAGAGCCACAGGTTATTGAAAAAATTGAGAAAATCGTAGTAGAGCCCACAAAAGAAATGGGAAAAGCAGAAGAAAAAGAGCCCGAGTTTCCTGATAAAATTGACGAACCAGAAGTGACAAAAGAAGAGCCTTCACTATCAAAATCACTTCAAAGAACGGTAGAGGAAATTAAAGTTGAGAAGATTGAGGAACCAAAAGCACCAAAAATGGAAATTCCGGTACAAAAAGAATCCGTCGTTGAAACTAAATCTGTCGAAATAAAGCCAGACGTTCAGACGAGAGAGATCGTAAAAGAGTTTATATCTTCAGAGTCGCAATTCAGTAAACAAGAGCTTGAGACATCAGGCCAGAAAGTTGCAATTTCCCCCGAAGAAAAGCCCTCAGCAATCCCCCGTAGGACCTCTGATAAAGCGAAAGACGAAAAGCTACTTGGAGAAATGAAGAGCGATGTAAAAAATTTCGCTCTAGCCAAAGAACGAGAGATTTGTGAAGAGTTCATAGCTTCTGAATCTAAGTTTGTCCAGGAGGAGGAAGAAGAGCCAACGAAATCGAAGGAGATTCAGCCAATTCCCAGGAAGAAGAGTGAATCTGAAGCCTCTGAAGCTAAAGCGCCATCAATGATTCCTCGGAAGATAAAATCTGAAACGACGGCTAAACTGGAGTCAAAGAAAGAAATTGCGGATGTGAGTGGCGAGATTCCTTCATTGAGTCGAGAATCTTCCAATCTGTCCGAAAAATCTACATCGAAAATACCAGTTCCCTCGCCGAAAGAGGAAATCCCGATCTTACGACAAGAATCTTCCAATCTATCAGAGAAAGCTGCATCAAAAATACCAATTCCCTCAACAAAAGAGGAAACTCCAACATTGAGACGAGAATCTTCCAACCTGTCCGAGAAATCTGTATCAAAGATACCGGTTCTCCTATCTAAAGGAGAAAAAGATAAAAAACCTAGGGATCCAGATTCAGAGAAGAAGGATGAAGATTCGGAAAAAAAGAAGGAATCGAAAATTCCCAAACGAATAGCCGAGCCACCGACGACGGTAACAGAGACTAAGATCACGGAGAAGGTATCTCAACACTACCAGAAACACACGTCTGAAACTAAAATCCAGTCCCAGACGATTACGAAGACATTCACGGATCCCAGAGAAGCTTTCAAGGCGTTTGAGGACATCGGTATAATGAATGAACCAGACACGTCGGTGACGACTTCAACTGTAGATCACAGGGAATCAACGAAGCTCGAAAAGAAAGAGGTTGTCTCTTCCGAGATATCTCGTGGAGACGAGAAGATTGTCAAACGCGAGGAAAAGGCGCAAGAGCTGAAGGAAAAGCTGAAGGAATCAACGATAAAGACCGAGACTCCGGAGGAAACCCTAGAAGATAAGAAGACCAAACAGGAGAAATCAGACAAAAGACTGAGTCAGGAGATTTCAGTAGCAGTAGCAGAAGGGAAACAAGTTATTGATGCAGCGGCTTCACAATTCACAACATTAATCAAGGATGAAGAACGAATACAATCCCTTGAGGATGATGATGGGGTTTTGGTTCAGAAAGCCGGGTCAAAAACTCTGAAGGAGCATGAAATAGATACAGCAATTAAAATCGAGAAGGATGAGTCTCTCTCCAAAGAAGAAAAAGAGATTGATGCGTCTGATTTGGGTATGAGCCTCGAGGATGAGCTGAAGGCGGCAGTGATTCGGGAACAATCTCGTGAAGAAGTTTCTCGGCACTTTGATACTCAGATGTACCCCTCGAGAGATACGACTGAAGACACATCCAGAACTGACGATAGCCCGGAAACCCTAGAAGATCATCAATTGAGAGTTGCACAAGAATACGAAGTTAGGAACATTGCTGAAGACCTCGTCCAGCAGATCGAGGAGGAAATCGTGAAAAGATCTGAGAGTTCTGATGGTTTGAAGTTAACAATGGACGAGATCAAGCATCAGGAGGACCGGTATTTCATGGAGCCTGATGACTTCGATGAACAACTTGCGGATAATCTAACAAAAAAGTTCGAACACATAATGACCAAACGGAAGGAGGACCTTCCAGAAAAGGACTCAACACGTGGAAGTTTGAGCTACAGTGATGATTTAACTAAAGATGAAGAGTCAACACCTCATGATCGGGACGAAAGCCTCGCCTCATCTTCCTCACAAGCTAAAATCATGGATCGAGATATCACCATGAGCCCCAGCAGCCTGTCAGATCAGATAGAGCTGGAAGAGTCGTTGGAATCCGAGAAACAAGATAGCGCATCGAAGCCTTCGCTTGAACTCCCACCAGAGATGAACGTCGCAGAAGAGTACTACGAGGAGCCGAAGGAGGAAGTTACTCCCATGCAATTCGAGGCTTATGAAAGCACGGGAGCTAGAGTTCTCGAGATCCTAGAACCAGACAATGATTATCAGACACGGCAGGACTCGATCGACATATCTTCCATTGAAATCGACGAGCCTCGGCACTACCGTTCCGATGATGAAGACCTATCGCTCAACGAGAAATATATCAAGGATCTAGATTTTGGGAAACTCCATAAGAGCCCCGAGATGGAGTCTTTAGATAAAATCGGCCAAGACCGGGATTTGACGTTCTCTCCAAGCACAGTCTCCGAGTCTTCCATGGTTCATGAGCGCAGCCTGAGTTCATCAATCCCTCCGAAAGGTATTGATCTTGTTGAAAGTGAAGACGGTGGATTTTCTTCAATGGAGCCTGAAAAAACTGAGAAAACCCCAGAGAAGATAACAAAACTAGACACGACGATCATTGATAAGAATATCCTCCCATCAATAATCTCACCAAAGGTTAAAGTAGCTGAATTGGAGATCAAACCAACTGATTGGCTAATTGGAGACGAAAAGATCGAAATATCTGAGACACTGCAGCCGTCGCAGGCATTTGATAAAGAACTCGATGAATATCAAACGAGTATGATCAAACAACACAGCTTAACATCATCAGTTGAGGGCTCCGTAACACGTTCCTCTGAGGACGTCAGTACAATAGATTCAGTTATTGATGGCTCGAGAGCAAGAATTGTAGTTGAGCCTGTCAGCGAAATAGAAATTGACCAGGAACTTGTAGAGAATAGACTGGAAATAAGCTGTCAGGAACTCGTCGATACTCTCCAAAGGGAATACGAACTGAAGACTCCGACCGATGACAAGCCTCCATTGACACCTAGACGAACATCTGAGAGTGATCAAGAGTTTGAACTCGTTGAGGAACATGAGGACTCTACCGAGAAAATTCAGAGGCCATTAGGTTTGGAAGAAAAGCCCCTGGACGTTTCTGAAGTTGTGAAATCTGTGGAGAAACCAGACTCTCTCGCGGAATCATATTCGGATACAGCAACAACTGGTGATGAAAAAGTCAAACTAAAAGAGAAGAGCGAAGTCGAGGAGAAAGAGATTGACACCAGCGAACTCAAGGAGAAGAAAGAGAAGAGGCACGAAGAGATGAAGATGGAAGTGGCCCTAAAAGGTCTGAAAGAATCCTTCGCAGGGAAGAAACCTCCAGGCGATGATTCAAAGCGACACCCAGAAAAATCGGCTGACTTCAGAGATAAACAAAGTTACACCGGATCGAGTGAATCCAGTCCCTTCAAGCGGAAGAAAGATCCGAATGTCGACCTCAGTGCTCGATATGCTATAACAGTCCTCGATCAGGTCGTCAATAAAGAGATCGCCGAAGTGAAGGAATCTTTAGAAGCAGCAAAACAAGATTTGATAGAAGAATTGAGCGAAAATAGCGAGACTGTTTTCCCAATCAAGGACTCACCCTCGGAATTCCAGTTCAAACTTGAGCCAGAATCAATTCCAAATGATCTTCCATTCTTGTACAAAGCTCCTTCCGTAGAACAAGTAATTGATCAGGATATTTCATCAGGATCTCCAGTTGCAAAGCCTCGGAGACAGGATACACATCCTGAGGAAGAATCACCAGAGAAAAAATCCTTCGATAAAGATGAGTCCGATCGGTCCAGTGAATTAACTGAAAATAAATCGGACTCTGCTGTCAAGGTCTCACTCTACAAAGATGCAGAATCCCTAGAAGAATCCATACCGATCGCCGCTTCTAGATCCGCTTCCGACATTGAAAACAAAGACGATATTTCTTCTTTATCAGTACCACCTCAACCTGCTCCGCGTCGCCGACAAAAACCCACGAGAGTATCCAAGAAAGGACATTCCACTAGTGAAGCTGAGTCGAGTTCAGGCGAGAGCAGCAATTACCAATCATGTGATTATGAAATCGGTTCTGGGAGTAGACCAAGTTCTTCTGACATCGAAGCCCTACAATCAGCCGCAGGAATACCATCGGGAACTGCTTCAGAGTACGAAACTGCCCTGATGTCAATGGATCATTCCTCGAGGTCACGACCAACGTCTCAAGAATATCACAGCGCTGTTTCTACCCTCAGTTCCAGGGAATCAATGAAGTCCTTGAACTCTTTGAGTTCTGGTCATCTTGGGAGCATCGACAGCACAAGTGAATTAACAGACACTCTAGTGGCTTCGGAATCTGAGATTGATGAAGAAAAAATCGGAGAAAATTTGGAGTTGGCTCTCGACGAAGACCAGAAAGGATCTGATTCAGACGGGAGTGAGATCCCTCTCGATGATTCTTTCGACAAGACAAGCGAGGATGTACCTTGTAAGATGAAGCGATCGTCCGAAATGATCTTCCAGCAGCAGATCTCAGAAGATCAGGACTCATCGTCGATACCAGGACCCCTCGGCTCTACAGAAGATACCAAAGTCACCTCTAGCATTCTGATCAGTGAAGACGATGACCTGAAGACATCAACATTGGACGCCCTTTCAGAACAGATAAGTGGAAAAGCCGAGCTCGGTTCTTCGTCTCCGGAAATCCGGCTAAAATCAATCGAGGCACAATCAACTGGCGACGACATCGATTCGTCTGAATTAAAGATGAGTTCACTGAGCGCAGCTGATGAAATCGAGGCTCTTCTCCTGACAAAACGGTCAGTCCTTCAACAAGCCAGCATGTCGACATCATCGACTTCAGGCATGTCAGTTGAAACCGTCATTGAACGTGAAAAACAAGACAGACATTCACCGGATTCCGATTCCTTCGAACTGGTTGACAAACCCGACATTATGGATGACTTTGTCGTCATCGAAGAAGTGGGAAGAGAAGCTGAAGAGTTTGACGCTGAGGGCAAGAGCATCTCCATTAGTACAAAACCAATGGCAGCGGTTAAAAAATTCGACCGTGATGTAGAGAATTTGATAGCAGATACTGATAAAGTAGAATCAGGATCACAAGTGTCTCGAAACAACGAGCTCTTCGATTTTGAATCAGAGGAGAGTCCCCCGCAGGCTTCCAATGACGATCAATACTCACAATCCTATTCGGATGAAGAACAGGACAACAAGAAGTGGATGGAGATGCAGTTCGCACCAGATCCGCGCGGATACGAAGTGGAATACGATCGAGGCCCTCTCGAAGATATCAAAGAGGAAGAGATCACCGACTTCGAGGCTGGCAGCAGTCGCTTCGGAAGCCTGGGAAGTCAAAAAGGATCTCTAGGCTCAAGTGGGAGTATGAAAGGAAGCCTCGGGGCTGAGTATGACGTCCTAGCCGGACGAAAAACATTCTCAAAATCAATCGAACACGACAACATCTCCATGAGTTCTCTCCAAGAATTTGAGAATCTAGAAACAGCGGTTCAGGGTGAACTCGGCAAGAAATTCACTTGTGGCTCTCAGGATTCCGTTAATAACGGAAGTCTTCCGAAGAAGTATATCACGAGTCGCTCCGGCCACGGTGACGACGTATCAGTCTCCTCCTCTCTAAAGGACTTCGAGGGCCTTGAAAACGCCTGTCGTGAAGCTCACATGATAGAACTTCGCGCGAAAGAGGAAGAGGATCTTCTCGAGCACGAGAGTCCCGAGAATCGCTACAGATTGGAGAATCTCCCGAAGCCAAAGCCTGCGGAGAGCAGTGCCACGGGCTCCTTCAACCCCAGCACTTCAGGTTCGGATGACTACGAAAAGAGGATAATGGAAATTGATGAGATCATCAGAATTGCTCAAGCCAATGTCGAGAAGTTTGACAGACAAGACGACACAACTGAGGACATTTCTCAAATCGAACCAGAGAAAATTGAGCCGGGGGGAATTTCAACGCTTCCTCAAGAGAGCGAGGACTCCCCGAAAACCAAAGAAGAGAACATCATGGAGACGAGCACAGATTCTCTAGAGCTTGAAGGCGACGCGGAGAAACAAAATAACCTCATGTGCAGAAGTTCGGATTCCCTGGAGATGAAGACTACTGTTGACTTTCCTTCCTTGAGTTATTCAGATTCCCTGAATAACATTAAGGATACGAAGGAGGCGGAGTCCTCCGTGGACCAGTTCAGTAGTACCCGAAGAATTTCCTCAGATTCACTTGAGATGCCGGTATTGGAGCATCCTGAGCAGGACAGAAGTGCCACCGACGGCAGCGGAAGCTTCCAAATGAGAAGTGAAGGCTCTCTAGAGGTGAAGATCACCAAAAACGGAAAAACAACATTTCCAGCTACAACGGATGCGTAAAAAACATTCCCGGGGTAAGTTTGAGATATTATTGAAGCTTTCATCGGGAAATAATCGCGATTTCATATTTTTTTTGTTTAGGCAGAAAATACCGGCTGGAGGCGATTGAAAAATATCTGATATAATGTGAAGCTTTACATGTGTGGAAGCTCGAGAAAACTTATCTCGAGACGATGGTATTTGCGGGGCTTGTGCATTTGTGAAACAAATAGGATTTTATTGTACCGTTATTAATTTCAAAACCGTCGGGACGCGAAGAGATAATGAACTCGAGAAATTTATGGCTTGAAGAAATATAAATGAAACAAATTAAAGAGAATAATTAAATTGTTGGATAAATGTGCTGTAAGGATGCAAGTGTAATTGATAAACGCAAAGTATAATTGCATCTTCAAGTACTCTTCGTAATAATCTACTTGGGAATATCGATGTTCTTAGAAAGATAAAAAAAAAAATAAGAAAAGACGAAAAAAATTCCACAAAAAAATTTTTGCTTTTTTGTTTTAGACTTTTTACACGCATTACGTTGCAATTTGTATATTGAATATTTTAATTAATTAATAACGAAGCAATTTAAAAATATATGTTCCCTTTGTACTATACGTAAGTAACAGTGCTGTACTTAAAACAAAAAAAAAAAACTATTGTGGCATCGTTTTTGTAAAACAATTTCAATCTTGATATAATGCCTTTTTGATGAAAAAAAAATGTGAAACTGAGGAGTGAAGAAGAACAATGGAAACATACTCATTTTTATCTTAATAACTAAGTAAATTAAAGTATTATACAATTAAAAATAACAGCAGTCGATGTTTTTTCATTGAAACCTCAACAATTTAGTTCTCTAATTATGTTAATTTTTTTAAAAATACAATTTCATAGAAAAAAAATCAATGAAATTCGATGTTATTAGGCAACAAATTCCACTCAAATTATTATTTTTCGTCTCGATTGTAAATTTCTATAAAATAATTCAACATTTCAATGCCAATGGAATTGATTTGTCCACCGAATCCACCAGTTTTTTTACTACAAAATTATTTCCTGCATCTTAAAATCACTCTAAGAGTTCACTAATCCCTCATTACGTCATTGAATCAATACACCAATCCAATGACACCGTAAACTCAACCGAGGCAACATGCCACCTGGATTAGAATTCTTCGATTGTACGGCTGCTCGTATGTCTCTTGTACCGCCATGGATCTTTCTTTTTATCTAAAATTCAATTAAGAAATCAGTCCAAGGTCTTCTGAAGGCACTTAACGTAGCCATAATGTGAAATACAAACAACCCAACGACTAATCGATGGCGTACCTAGTCTACTGAGTATCGAGTCATCAAGATGTGAATTCTACTCTCTCTTATCAGCCCTTGATATTGTCTCTCTGATTGCTCTGACAATCCAGAAGCAGCAGGACGAAAAATATATGAGGAACATGAGTTTGGACGTTATTCTCCCCTCGACGAAGTCATCTTTGGAAATTATTAATTGAATGATGCATCGCAACAGTTCAATTGCACTCGCATATTTGTACTTGTCAAATAGAAGACCAATTGCCATGAGTGTAAATATGTTATTAATTATTATCACACTTTGGTTCAAGGTATTGAAGTCCTGAAAGACAAGTGTCAGTCAAAAAAAAATTCAGCTGCTGATGATATCATGGATGCACTCGTTATTTTATGAGGATACGTCTGTGACATGAAAAGAGAAGCCGAAAATACTCGCGAATTCGGGTGATTATATTGTCTAGTAATTTTGGTTGAAACGATCGATGAAAAATATCCCTCGACGAATTCTCCTGATTTTTTCTAAACATCGGGAGATTTTTTTTTCTAACAATTTCTGTAGACGGAATTACGACGCAATGATTTTCCTCAGCAAAATCATCGTTGACAGTGAAAACAAACGTATCCACTTAAAAAATCGAGTGATACTCAAATGAACTCACTTGTTTTTCTCCATAAATCTGATAATGCATGTAAAATACAACAAATGAATGGATAATAATATAAATCTTCAGGCACCCAGACATCTGAGGATCATATTTTATTCTGGAGGTCACGTTGACTTTGTACTCATCAAGGCCAAGTCTTGGCGAACCGGGAAACCAACTCGGTCCTTTCCAGAAGCCCGCCAATTTATCTCCAATACTTGTCATACTCCAGCTCTTTACGAACATCGCTTTAGTGTAGAATGTCTGAAGATACAGGGGATTAAATGTGCGGGGGCTGACAACGAGGCCGTATATTATTTCTTCCTTGCTTTTTTCAATTGTAAATGTGCCGAAGAGACGATCCCATATTATTAAGACGCCTCCGTAGTTCTTGTCCAGACAATATAAATTGCATCCTAGGAATGTTGAATTGAACCGTTGAAGGGATTGATATTTCCATTTGGAAAGGATTTTTTTTAGAAAAATAGGAAGTCTAATTTGTTAGAGAAGATATTCGATTAATAAACGACACTCAAAGCGAGGAGACAAGCAACACAAACAACAATTAATCCATTAAAATTCTCTGAGAATTCCCTTGAAATTTTCTTATTAAAAATTTTGATTTCTCTCCTTTCCAATTTTCTACAGAAAATCTCCAAAAATTTGAAAAAAATTCATCCCACCAAATTTTAATTACTGAAATAACAATTCAATTTGTGATAAAAAAAGCAATTCAATATCGATTGAAAAATCCATTAGATTCAATTTTTAATTTCCATACAATTAAATTCTCATAGAGTTCCAATGAAATTTCCCTAGTTCATTGAACCTTGCGAAACCCCTCAATCCGCACTTTTGGCTCCGAAGGCGAAGGTTAAAAGCGTCTTGGCATAACAACCACTCTCGTCAAGCGGACCCAAAAAAAAGCGGACCAAAGGAAAAAAATAAACCTACCATGATGCACCCGATGATGCTTGGGTGTATTGAAAATCAGCTCAAGGGGTCCAAGGTCATTGATTACAGTCGTATGAATCCATAATTGATAGATAAGATTGAATTGATGGTGCGCTATGAAGTGGGACGGTGGTATGAAGACAGCGAGGGGTAAGTAGAACATCTGTAAATCAATATAATAATGCAACTCCTCATCATTTTTTTCGGTAATGGTGATTGAATAACATTTGGAGGTATTGATAACGTGTAACATGAGTTGTTATTCACTCACAAAGCTGCACCACTGTTGCAATACAGACTGCCGCAGTCCAACCACAAGATTAAATTCCTCACTGCTATGATGGACTTGATGTTGAGCCCACAAAAAGTGAATTTCTCAAAAGAAAAAAGAAATTAATGCAAAACCGTTGCAAAAGAATTTTTCCATTTTTCGAAACGATTGTTTCTGAACTAATTACACTCTAGGGGGGAAAAAAAAGGTCAGTACCATGATTAGCCCGATGCACCCAATAATAACAAAAATCCACCCCGAGAGCCGTCAGATACCACGTCCACAGGGAATTCCATGGCAAACACCATATCCGATAGTTCTCGTAAATCCAGATGTACAGGCAGTGCTCGGCACCGCGAAAGAATATCCTGTGACATTAATAAATTTTTTCCCCCCCCGTTCATAAGATTGTAGAGCTTCATGAGGATGCTGGCTCCTCTAGAATTACCTAAGCTTACCGTCCAGATTCCGGGAGAATCCAGTTGGAGAGGGATGTAACGTGATCGTTCAAGCGAAAATTGCTTCGTTTTTTTGTGAGAAGAATTACCTGCTCAAGAATTATCAGGACGAAGAACGAGGGCCAGACCTGAGGAATGATATTTACAATATTTGTTGTTATTTCATCATTTTCTTAATGAGATATTAATGATTAGATGGAAATCTGTAGTTTTTGTTTTCGATGATTGGACATATTTTGGGCCTACCTGAAGCCATGGAATTTCCTAATCTACGAAAATACGCCACAGGATATTTGTTTGTTTTTAGAAGATTTGACGCGCCTAAATGGGCTCAAAAATTGAAAAAAAATCTCCTGTCGGGGTTTAGCAAAAAATTTTAAATAAAATTGTTTTGTGTACATTCCGCGAATTTTGTAAACTCAACGAAATCATCTTATCGCGAAGAGAAACGATCAATTACTCCTATTGATCAACGCAATCTTAAACATTTGGAAATGAAAAAAAAATTGATAACGAAAAAAACATTAGGCACGAATCATCCATTAAATAAATCGCATAATTTTCCCAAAGTAATACATGAATTTTTCCCCATTTCAAAATTACTCAGTAAAAAGAAAATAATTCTAAAAATTAGGGAGCCCTCTATTTCTCTCGTATTGAATTCAAATCTGCTAATGAAACTAAAATTCAATCACCGAAAAAATTCAAATGAAAAATTGCAATGAGCCCGTTAAAAATCGCGTTAATTGACCGAATTAATAATTACCTGAGCTTGATAATCCGGCACTTGTTCCTTAAATTCAAAACTTGTCTCGTAAGGATTGACAATATACCACAATTTGCCGGCATGGCGCAAGTGTTGAAAATACCCATCCGACTTTTCCCCTGAATTATTCATGACTGCCCAATTGTGGGATCACTAATGACGATTAAGAAGTGTGTACATACGCGGCAACGTCGCCACTGAGCCTCCTTGTGGTGGCGTTTCGATAAGAACAATAAAGAGACAACGAAAAAGAAAAAAAAAAATGGGAAAAATAAAGAGAACTAAAGTGGAAAACTGCAGTGGCAGCGCTTGCCCATCCATTGAATATGAAAACTCTATGTGTTTGAATTGTTGAACTGGATATGCGTTAAGTACACAATTACATAAGCATTAAAACGCACGTGAGTCCGCCACACGCGCAAAATTACCAATTCACTAGCGCTAATATTATCGAGTGCAAGTGGATCAAAAATTGGCCCCTCAAACAATTTCCCATTAAAAAAAAAAAATCACAAAGACAAAACAAATTTTAATTCTTAATTGACTCAATTGTTAAATAAATTTGTGGACGTCGAAATGATAAATTCTAATTTAAACCTGAATTTAACGAGAGTTCAATTGAAATGAGCCCTTCTGGCAGAAATTTTGGATATTTAGGAATAAAAATTCTCTCGACGTTTTCCAGGCGGTCATTAATTCTTAGAGACTCCGACAATTAATGCAATCAACGGTTTAATTAATTTAAACGAACAGAATTAATTTTATTTAATTCGTTGAGGAAATCAATTGGGAATGAGACGGTTGTTCGACGGATGCAATTAGTGGTTGACATTTCACTGAGAGTAAGACTCAGATCTCAGCAGACGATTTGCACAATACATGTGTTTATTTTTATCATACATTATCGCTCAAAGGACACAAGGCCGTTCTAAATACGCGCCTGTATTTATTGTCGGTAATGAAGATACCGAGGATATCGTCCGGGACGTGCAGAGTTTGGAAAAAATTGTGTTTATGCGGTGTGAATCCACGTGTTGTCGAAGTGTCTAAGAATTTAATAAAAAAAACCCATCGAAAACGAATTGACAATTAATCCCGATTAATTATAATTGCCATTAGGCGTTAAGGTAAGTTCACCGAGCATTGGAAAATATTTCTTGAGGATTTCTTCGCATTTTTTCCACATCTCGAGAGTAATTATCTTGAAAAGCTAGGTTAACTCTTCTAATTACGATAATTATCTAACAATTAAATTAAAAACGATGTGAAAGTCGAGAGGAATTTATAAAATTATTATGAAACCGAATTGAATTAAATCCTCATTATTTATGAATTGTTTATTCAATTGTTGTTTGAGTTTAGAAAATCTGGAACGCAAAAATTATTGGCAGGGAATCCTAACAGTCAAAAATAATTTATAAAATACAGAAGAACTTAATTCAAAGAATCTTCATTATCTGTCGCTTAATTACCATTTAATTACGCACATTCCAGTAATCACGAACACTTCAAAATGAAGTTAAAAAAGACTATCAAGACAAAAGTCCCCGGGAAAAAGCTCAAAAGGCCAAAAAAAATGATGAAAGATCTGAGCGAAGTTACGACAGACGAATTTTTCAACCAAGACTTCGAGGCTGATGACGTCCACTCTGACCCAGAGAATGGAAAACCCGAGGATTCAGACTCAGAAGCTGAGCTAGATCCCAAGGCCCATAAGAAATCTCTGCAAAAATTACAGGATACAGATCCAGAATTCTACGAATTTTTGAAACAAAACGACAAGAAGCTCCTCAATTTTGACGTATCAGACCAGGAGGATTCGGGAGATGACGAGGAAGAGGTCCATGTGCCAAGTGAAAATTTAGAAGTGGCCAGTGACGAGGACGATTACGAACCGGACGAGCCACAGAAAATAAAATCAGGGGGAGCCATTAAAGTCACTCTAAAATTGCTGAAAGTCTGGCAGGCGGAAATCCAGAGAGACAAATCCGCGAGAACCATCAAGAGTATCACCGAAGCCTTCCACGCAGCTCTACTCACAGTAGCTGACCCCGAGGGCCCCAAAAATACACGATTCAAGGTCGAGGGGGGTGCAGTGTTCAATGGAGTAGTCCAATTATGCATTCTCCACTTGCCCACGGCCTTCAAAAATTTTTTGAAGATCCCATCAAAATCCAAATTCGAGGCGCACAAGTCCAAAAGATTCCCCAAGATCAAGGGAACCCTTAAGTCATACTTGTCAGATCTACTCAAGGTAAGATCCGTATTTAATTAAATATTTGCAAAATAGCAAATCCAAAATT
>JAPYZN010001218.1:0-18043 GCA_030522865.1 Psyttalia lounsburyi
CAGCCAAGCCATCAAATGCAGCAAGAGACGATGTTGGAACGAGCTTCTTGGTGAGGTGGAAGGCGATCCATGGGGGAGACCCTACAAGGTGGTGATGACGCGACTCAAACGTCGGCCAATGCCATTGTACCAGAACACTATACGAAATGAAACGAGTGCGAGTGAGATATCAGCCAGTGTCACCACGCTGGAGTCTCCCAGAGCCCCTCCGGCTGCTCATTAGGGTGTATACGAACGTGCCGTGCTTTCAAAGGGAATACCCAGAGATGGCCCAGCATCAATCGATGGATCACGTAGCAATGCCAGCGGCCAGGCCATTCCACAAATTCACCGAGTGTTGCTTACCACATAACCTATATTTTCGTCAGTATGAAAGTTACCAAATGGAATTTGTATGTCAACATACACTCAACTGGTTATTTTTCATGTTTCGTATTTTTATTTACCCTAATTTTTGGCAATTTCATCCCACCTTTGCCGAGAAAAATTACCATCACCAGATGGATAGAGTGGGAGAGGGAGAGAGAGAAGCAAGACCATCTTTTATGCACCAACGATATCCAAGCCTTGGTTATAGACTGGGATTTACATGCGATGACTCCTGGGATATTGCCAAATTGGCTGCACCTGATTCCGATCGACATTGCCAAAGCATTACGATCTTTTATACGGGACCCAAGAGCCTGATCCCCCCCACCTTTCGCGGCCTTCTCTCACCACTCACATTTTCAATAGCGTACGTATACGTGTGTCATCTTACCCTGTTCGAGCAGACTGCTACTGTTATAGTTGTGATCCTTGAAATTCTAAGCGTCACGTTGGATTCCACCGAGTGGTATACTTTACCCCAAGTTGGAACGTTTGATTTTATGGGATAAAGTTTCAACGGTTTCCACACAAGTGATGGAGATGATTGTTCTCTGGTCCAACGATTGGAAGTGAAGGCATATACTTTAAAGTTGAAGTAGCAAAGCATTCAGGGATAAATTGAAGACAATTTCTTTCATTTTTGGGTGATGAAGCGGGGTTTGAAGAGCAGAGGAAACCTGGGAGGTTGTTAAGGGAGAATCACCATTGAGGATGCTTCCGATGCTGGGGAATTCGAGAGATGTAAGGTGATAGCGAATGGTGTTACTTATTTGATGGAAGACTGCTTGACGAAATCTGGGGACTTCTAACGCTTTCGTCATCTTCGAGACGACCAGTTGTGAATGATGAACCACAACCGAAAGAATCTTCATGTGACTGAGAGCAACTCCAAGAGTTGCTGATGAATTGTCAACCTTTGCTATCAAGACTCCCTTCATTCGTGGCCTACTAGACAAAAAAGTCTTCACCAGATCCTCTGGAATTTATCGCATTCAAAATGCCTGAAGCCAAATCATTCGCCATGACCAAATGAACCATCCTCACCTGAACATCGCAAACAATAACGAAATCCATCATCAGGAAATCAAACCGAACGACTGCTCCCCTCCTCCAGCATTTACCACCACAAATTAGTCACCAAAATTGCCCAGATAAAACAGAATTATGATTACCAGTTGTCCGTAACTCACCCACCACCATCTCCTGGTTGTATCCATTCTCCATTGTTCCTGGTACATTTCGTGCAGTCTGGACCGGATGCATCCATTAGCAGGTAATGCTTTGTAAACGGGATTAAGTGGTGGACGCGTACCACAGTAATTAGACGAAATGGCCAGTGCCTGCCTCAACGCCGTTACCCCCAACGACGACGACGACAACGGCGTTGATTCAGAGTGAGTCAACCGTAAACAATGTTTCAGTGTTTGCATGAAACCCGGTTGGCTGGAATCTTCCATGGAGTCTTCGTGCCCGGGATAATCGCATTTTCTAATCAACTCACCAATGAACTTAAATCCACCAGCCACCATCAATTGTTGATTGAGCTACATCAACAATTGCTCGATTGATTAAATTGCACCATTGTTGATCGTAAATAACTCCATTCATTACTTTCAATAGTCCAGCATCCTCGAGAAGAATACTATGATTGAAGAAGGTGGAAGACAAAGCGCCGTGCAAACCTTCTTTTGATTAGTGAGTTTTATCAAATGGGTGATAAAAGTGGGTGAGTGTTACTGGAGGCTTGGAGGCTGATTGAACCAAGATACCAAACGATTTTCTTTGGAAAGCACGTAGCACAAAAAGGAGAATCGAGTAGTGCTTTTCCGTCCTTGGGAATCTATTCCGGTTCTGCTTGAGGATAAGACTATCTTCCAATCGTTGAAATGAGAGCAAAGGGAAAAATATCTATCCTCTTCGTGAAACAGGGAAGGACAGAGGACTTGAGGAGAGAAGCCCACCGATGGAGAAAGTGTCGGGAATCGTTGGTAGTCGAGAGAGAGAGATAAAAATGAAAGGTAAGGATAAAAAGAGAGAGAATGAGGAGTAAGTGAGACAGCCAACTACTGAGGGGAATGTAACGCCAAGTGGAAGAGAATAGTTGGTTATAGAAGTTGAGTGAGGTGGTGGTAAGAGGGGGAGGAATAGCCGCATTGCACCCTTGTGAGAGAGAGTGCACGATTTCACCTTCTATCGATTTTGAAATTCCCGGTGTTTCGTGCCCTCTCGAGGTCCTCCGACATCCTATACTTCCTTAGGCCTGGATAATAACCGTATGGTTTTCTTCCCTTGATCGCGTTATTACTTGCCATTTTCACCGTGTTTCGGCTAGCCTTTCCGGGCGTGGCATCTTAACTCCATTCAACCTCTTTCGATTGCTTATGAGGCACTTTGGAGACGGCAATAATCCATATTTTTCATGACATAAGATGATAGGATACATATCTTAGTTGAACGTCTCAAATTCCAACCGCTTGGAGATCCTTGTTTTTGCATTTCCAACATCTCCACAGACAGCCAGTCAACCCGAATGAAGATATTTCCGAGATTATACACATCCAGACGTGCACATAATTTGTTTACCAGTACCGGGAAGTAGCAGATGCGAGTGCATTCGTGAAGGCACTTCAGGATCAATTTTGCGCTGTGGTAATGCAACACCATTCTCCATCGTCATCAACTATATTTCCGCGTCTTCCAGCTATAAATTCACATACGTGAGGTTTTACGAGAACACGTGTTAACGAGATCCATTCAGTTTTCAGTCTAGAGTGTACGAAAAGCCGTTTTTTTTTTTTTTTTCGAGGGAAATGCCCCATCTCACGCCAGTTCTTTATATCTTCTTCAGTCTTTCAACATAACCCACCACTCTATCCAAGAGGTCCGGAGCTATTTGCCAGCTGAAAGAAGACGGTGTTGAAGAGAATACGCAGATGACAGAGACAATGACACGGACATTATACCCAAAACCTATCCTCTGTTATTCTCCCTCCTCCATCATCATCACCAACTTCCTCACTGAAGACCGGGTATAGGATTTCTGTGCACTTTCCTACGAGAACCCCAGCTTTATCCCGAATACATAGTACTTTAATACCATCAACCTGATGTCTCCATATTGTCGTTGAGAGCTTACTATTCCAGGACAGCAGCAATGTTCAGCATGCCCTCAACTACTCATCCCAAATAAATCACTGCTTCCCCGATTCCCAGGACTTTCTTCTCCCTGAAACTTTATTCCTCACCTCGATTCATCGATATTCAAATATGTTAATCCCATGAGGTTATTAATTCATCGGTCGTCCATATCTTCTTGGCACCCTACCGAACGTCATTTTCATTTCCATCGCCGTTGAACACCGCAGAAGCCGCCCGAGTTTGACCCGATATCCGACGATTCGGAAAATGTGTTAATTCCCAGCTGCTACGTCTTACCATACCATTTCCCTCCCCCTCCCCCCCCCTCCTCCAGCCCCTTCACTCCTGTCTCCTTGAAAGCACGAGTGAGTTAGTGCTGCTACAACCGCTTGGCCCCCCTCTGTATTGTCTCAACGTCGTCACCTGCTGATACACGCCCTAGTGACTCTGTACAACGTTACAACCAACCACCTAACATCATTTCGCTTTCCTTTTGCCCAGTGTCGTTGGGGGATAACGAGGAAGGGTTTTGGAGCTTAGGTAGACATTTGGAATCAGCCAGCGGGATATTTCCTTGTGATTAACCATTCCATTTCATCCATCGACTAACACTGGGCTTTAGCACCAGCTATTCCTGTCATCCTTCGGATTTTCAGTCATCCCTGCCATCACGTCAAACAGTCAAGTGGGGCTGATCACTTGTTTGATACATAATTGCGGAGCTAATTCAATCAGTTTTGACTGGGTGCGATATTCTGGCCTGCTTGACACGAAGTTTAATGCAATTGTATTATCGGATGGGACGGAGGGGGACAATTGTTGAAGTATGAACGACGGATTTAACATAACATGAGAGAATCAAGTGCTGCCTGCGAGCTGGAGCTGGTGCTTTGGACTCAATTGGATAATTTAAAAAAACATAATAGTCATGAAGACAGTGGGGACGCGAGAGTGAGCGGAGGTATGATGACAAGCGCAATTAACGTACGAGAAAAATAGAGAAATTTATCGGGAGGACTTGGTTTTGCAGTTGCACGTGATTTTTTTTACTCTCTCTCTCAACGAGCCGAGACAATCAAGCCATTCAACCCTAAAAATAAACATTTGTCTCAATGTTAATCCCTCGCTTTCCAATAGTTTATGCAACATTGTCTTGTTTCCAGACACTTGCACAATGAATAATACCTTTAGATTTTCACTTGAATAAAGTATCTCCAGCAAGACGTCTTTGTACATTGTAATCCCAACACGGACAATGCCAGAGATAGGTAGTGACTAATCCAGGCTGAAGTTTGCCCAAACCTATTTGTAGTACTCCTAGATGGCACACACATTCCACCTACTGTTGTGTCTGTCACAGGCATTCTAGTTTGAAATGAGGGTAGAGAGAAAAGTTGAAACATTACCCCACCCAACGCCCACTGCACACAGACACCGAGTGGGAGCATGAATTTACAGAAATATCAGACTGATGTATAAGTATTTCCACTGGTGTTAAAGGAGAAATGTTAGGTGTTACTTTAATATGATTAATTATAGCCTCGAGACGATCACGTTTTCTTGTTACGTGCCAAAACAGAGTGAGAATTATTTTCCCAAAATTTATAAGCGTGAGGTGAAGTGAAAGCTATAATGATTACTATTAGCAGAATTACAGGAAAAACAAAATTTAATTATTTTCCTTTACGTCAATCCAATTGTTCATATCTCTCACTTTACAATTCACAAATTTGTTCTGTGAAAATCTGTTGTAAATGGCGTGGAAGAATTTATTTATTCAATTAACTTCAATATTTTTCCCTGCTTGTGGAAGCCAGCACTGCCAGGCAATTTTTTACTCGAGAATTAGCTGGAGTATCCAGCAGAGAGACTGCATAAATGAACATTCAGCTGAGTAAACTAACACTGCGGCCCGGCTGGACACAGCTAAGTGGCGGCAGGAAGGGATATCCGCAGTTTACAGAAATAGTGAATGCTCAGGCCAAATGGTCTGCCTGTGTGTGCCACGGAAATGTACTCCATCCCCATCTACCTCGCCCTCACTAAAACCTTTTCCTCCCCCCACAAACCCTCTCCCACCGCCCGATATTCCACTTGTTTCGCAACTGTTTTCCGATTCCCCTTTGGCTCTTGTATTCACCCAGTTGCTCTCCAACAATTCCCCACCCAGTCTTTTAGCCAATGCTACGTTTGTATCCACTAATCTACGGAAACCCCATAGCTTTGTTGGATTAATATGGAGCTTTTTGTCCTCATGTCCCATGAATTTTTTTTCACCCTCCCCTAGCCCACTCGTACAATTGCTCATCCCGTTAATTTTTTTTTATCGGGCTTGCGAGGGGAAGATTGTGGCAATCTTCGTTGCGTCCGCAGGTGAAATTTTTTGCCTCGTCGGTGGAGACGACCGCTGGGAATCACTGGGAGAAAGAGCTTCAAATTGTTTTTCGGTGGAGCAGCGGACGGGTCTTGACGGGGGAATACGAACAGTTGGGGATGATTAATCGGCGGAGTGTCGCTGGAGGGACATGTGAGGGGTATAGCCAGAGACTGTGATTCGTCTCCGGCGAGGACGAGTCCACAGGAATTTTCCCCGTTTATTGCATCTTTCCCGGCGTTATTGCAAATTTTTTTTCGCCGGCGGGAGGAATTACTCCCGAAGTTTTACGAGAATCCCGTGTCCAGGAAAATAATTAATTTAAATCAATTAAATATCGTAAATTAAACTTCCTCTCAATTGAGAAGATAAATTATTTGAAGTCTTGTTTACGTTAAATAATTATTATTTTTTTAATTAAGTAAATGAGAAAAAAAATTGAATGAAAAATTTTATCTGATTCAAATGAGCAATTTTTCTTGGTGAAATGGATTATAAAATTATTACAAATCCCTGTCGCTCGTTCCCCGGAGCCGAATTTTTTTTTTACACTGGAAAAACAAAAAAAAATGTAACAATGTAATATCTGATGATGACAATCTCGTTCCGAGCGGCTGCGGAAGCTTCATTAATTAAGGGGATCCGATCGATCACTCCGCCGAGGGCAATGAAAAAGGGGCAGGAGTAAAAAAAAAAATTGTAGAAGAGACGGGAGATGAGGTTTCTTCAATCCATTTTCCGTGGAGTGATGTCTACGACTTGTGGAACAATACAGAAACCAAAAAAGGAAAAAAAAAGAATCAAATGAAAAGAGGAGAGATAGAGCGAGTGATTTCATTTATCCCGCAAATAGAGACTCGAACAAATGAAAAATTGCATTTGTTGGGTCAATAATAATCGACCACTGTTGTCTTATTAATATTAACATTTTAATAACGCAACATCGAATCCCCCCAGTTGTGCCTCTGGGATTCCCGGGACAACGGCAGCGGCGGGGAGTGTATAACTCGAAGAGAGTTGGCAAACAGTCGCAGTGTTGCGTCGAGTTACCCACGGTAACCCATATAACTAGATGGTGTACTCGGTATATAATAGTATAACCTCTCTTTCCTTTCAGTTTACGGTGTGCTCGGGCATGCGTGCTCAATATACGTGAGTTTCTCCAGTAGCTGTTACCCGAAACGTGATAATTGAATAATCTGTATTAGGGTTTCTCTAACCAACGGCGAAACTATCCTCCAAAAGTGGGAAAATGAGTTTTTACGAAGTTCGAGAATTGCCAGAGTTTCCGACAAGGGGATGGGCCTTATGAGTGCAGATGAGAGTGCTCTCGGTAATGGAACGATGATTTTATTAGTACCATCGGCTAGCAAAAATCACCAGTACCGCTGTTTGCGGGGTAAACAAAGCATCAATGAAACACCGCGGATGAAAATACGGGGGGGAAAAGAAGGAGAATGTATGACAGGAGTAGACAAGACAGAAGACTAGACGTCGGGAATTCTCCGAGGAATTTCTCCGAGTCAACTGTTACCTCCGGAAAAACCTCTCAGTCCCGAGTCTACGGGCCTTTTTGTTTCTCTCATCCATGTTGAGTGTTGCCTTATTGGTAAATACATCGAGTGAAGTATGAGGGTCTGGAAGAAGGTGTTGGCCTCTCTCTCTCTCTCGTTCTCTCGTTCTCTTCGTCTCGGGTCCCCCGGGAGTCTCAACTTCATATACACAACTTATCTCTATAACACAGACGTTTACTCTCCACCTTCACGCTCACCTCTCTCATCATCCCCGGGAGGAGGGGCAATGACGGCTGTGTTCACTAACTGGGGTTAAGGGACTCAATTTTTTTTCCGCCCCCCCCCCCTCTATTTATGAAGGTTGAAGTAGTTTAATGTCGCCGCATTACGTGTCTACTTCGAAATTCCTTCTCTCAGAGACTCAGTTTCTCGCCTCTTGCGCGAGTACGACTTAAGCCAGACTCGTATCACTGAAACTCAACGGACTCCGGTGTTTTTGTGAAAAGTTTGAGCTCTGTAATCTCGAGATGTCTTGACCCGCAATCTCAGACTCATTTCTCATGTTCATTTTTTGTTTTGTTTTGTTTCTTTTTGGCGAGAAACTTGGGTGTATGAATTTACTATTCTCAATTGTTGCTAACGTTTTCATCTGAAGTTCCTCGAGGATCTGATATTGAAGAATCATTTCGGGGTTTTGTTTAGTTTTTTTCTCCGGTGGGTGAAACTTTGGCGGATTATTTTAGCTTTTCAACTTGTGATTATCAGTCCATAGAAGTACAGAATTAATTTTTCGTATTTTACGCGCAAAAATTATTTTCCTAGGAGACTATATCGATGGGAAATGAGCTCAGCTTTCGAATGGAAGAAACCCTGGGGCGATAGGACGAATACTTTTTGAGATATTGCACAAAACGTGTGCAGCCAGCCGATCGTTGAAATCGCAGGCCCCCAGCGGCCAAAAAATCGAAAATCCAAAAAATCCCTAAAAATGAAAAGGGAGAGGCTATTTCGATAGGAAATTTCCTCAGCTTTCCAAATCCGTTCGAGTTTTGGAGCTGCGCCTGATAGATTTCAAGATATCGGCAGTTTTATGAAAACAAATTCAAAAAAGGGCCCTAAAAGTGGCTAAAGGGCTGAAAATATCCTGGAAGGGGTGCCAAAAGGGCCCAAAAACGAAAGTAAAAACCCCTAGAACCCCCTCGACCTTCAAAAATGATCAAAAACGACGATAAAGCGCTGAAAAATCGAAAAAACCCAAAAAAGGCCCAAAAAGAGCCAGAAAAGGCCAAAAAAGGCAAAAAAAAACAAAAAAGGGCTACCCAGAGCTGCCCAGTGCTACCCAGGGCTCACCTTCCTTCCAAAAAACCGAGATTTGGACATCCCGGTCGGCCAGCTGGCCAGCCAGTTGACTATCGAGCCCGACAGGCCGAAATGCCCAAAAATCAAAGGCCCCCCCCTTTCCATTTTCGCGATTTTCATCGAAGTCAGCAGTTTTTTGACGATATCTCAAAAACTATCGTTCCGATCACCACGGGGTTTGCGCCATTCGAAAGCTGAGCTCATTTCCCATCGATATAGGGTATTAGAAAATTTTTAAAATAATTTTTCGAGCCGTTTTTTCAATTATTCAAAAAATCGAAAAATTAACAAAAAAAGGGTGAAAAAATTATTTTAGAAATTCAGAAATAGCCTATATCGATGGGAAATGATCTCAGCTTTCGATTGGCGCAAACCCCGTGTCGATCGGAGCTATAGTTTTTGAGATATCGCAGAAAATGTGTTGACCCAGACAAAAATCGCCGAAATCGGGGGCCCCGAGGGGTAAAAAAATCGAAAATCCAAAAAATCCCTAAAAATGAAAAAAGAGAGGCTATTTCGATTGGAAATTTCCTCAGCTTTCCAAATCCGTTGGAATTTGGCAGCTCCGCCGGATAGTTTTCAAGAAATCCGCAGTTTTCTGCCAAAAACGTCTAAAAACCGCCCGAAAAGTCGCTAAATCGCTAAATCACTAGTTTTTCTTGCGTTTCTTTAGTTCTTTTATCATAACTCGAACACAAATTGACCTAGGGACTCGGGGCCAGCGGTATTGGACTCCCGGCCCCAAAATAACCAGGAATAGGCCTTCGGAAGAACCAAAAAGGGGCTTGTGGCCCTTAAACTTCAAATGATCGCCTTCAGTGACTGGACCGCGAGCCTCAGCTTAAAGTTAGAAATATAAGCGGTAATTTTGCATTTCCTCTTATCAACAAATTACCTACACCCTATACAGTATAGATATATTTACTCGCAATCTTTAGGCGACCGGAATTTTTTTTTCCCCCCGGAGAAAATCGCGGAAATCCACTCGATTTTCTCGAGCCTCGAATTATTACTGCAATGAATATTTTTTTTGGTGACATTGCGTGACTCGTAACGACCCAAAGCCCCAGAAATCCCCTGGACTTCGCCTCCATACGCGAATCTTACTCCCAAGAATGCCATTGCAATCCATTAACCTCAGGGGGGGGGTTAAAAAAAAATTAATTTCCTTTTCGAAATGGGAGAAAATAATTTGGCTCTGTACTCAAAAGAGACCTAATAAAAATGATCGGTCACGCTATGTCAGCGTCACGTTACCTCGTGACGACTTTGGAGGCCCATAACCCTGTTACCATCGTATCGACCTTTAACGCAATTTTCCATCACTCCCTGGGGCAATTCCCTTCCATTCTATCGTTTCTCTCTCTCTCACCCCTCCTGCATTTTCTTTTTTTTTTTTCACTCTCGTATCCAAGTATCGTCGAAACTATCCAACTGCATGGGGATAGAAAGATCCCGGTGAATGTGTATTGGCGTGGAGTGTAAAGGAGTGGAGAGCTTACGAATCGTGAAACCGGAAGGGAACTTGAAAGGATGAAAACCTAGCCTTTCCTCTTTCGTGTGTCTATTGCACTCTGTTCGTGTTTCTTGGCACGTTTTTACACGTACGTGCATTTGTTTTCAGGTTCTGTTGTTGTTTTTTTCCCCTCTCTCTCTCTTCTCTCGCTCTCTTTTTTCTCACGATTTTCTGCTTTCGTTATCATTTGGTATACGAGGGGAGATGTTACATTTGCGGGATTAATTCACTGGAGGCTTCTTTTTTTTTAAAGTAATTGAATGATCCTTTCGGATAAGTTTCCGATGAAAATTGAATTTCGGAGGTAGAGAAGGCGTTCAATTCAATTACGTAAATTCAATGTTGTTTATTTATTGATTTTTTTTTTATAGAAAAATAAATAAATAGAGTGAATAGGAAAAATAGCTCGCCATTGGAGGGGGTAATGCCTCGAATTGACGCTGGAAAATAGGAGAATGGGAGAGTGGAAAGAAAAAGGTGGACTCACTACTTTGTCGAATAGAAGAAGAGAGGGAAGAATGAAAAGTGGAAAAGCGCCGGGAGATGAAAGAGATGGTACTGGCTGGGGTTGTACGGAAACGAGGCGTGACCACTGCCACAAATCAGTCGTACCAAGCGACCGCGCGAAAGGCGAGAAAGCCTCTAACGAATAGATTCAATTGATTTAATACCACGTTCACTGGGCGTACACCAAAACCAACGGGAATTGGGTGGATGCGTTTTCCCCGAAAACCCCGGGAAAAGTGAATGGGTCTCGGAGTCAAGTCCACTGGTTTCACCGCAGAATCGCCTGAGATTTTGATGAATTTAACCACTAGTTAATTATGCAAAATAAGGATAATTGATTTATTGTTTTTCCATTTCTCAAACTCTCTCTCGGAGGTTTTTTAATTTGGCTCCTGCGGAGGGCAAGAGATTTATCAAATTTCTTTTTAAAAATTTATCAATCTAGGGAGGACAAAAATAGGGCAAAGATTTTATTATTTATTCTTATTTATTAAGATTTTTTACTGCATTGATTATTCATTTAATTCGAGGGGTTGAACAATCCCGCGATTTAATTTTTAAAATTGCGGGCGATTTCGCGGTAAAATTTCTCCCAAGTAATTTAAATTTTTAATAAAGTTAACCCGAAATTTAATTCAATATCACTCACTCGAAAAGTCGAGGTAATCCTAAGCTAAAAACTACGTAAATATGCCAACGAAATCATAAATCTCGGCAGCCCCAGGGGGGCGATACCCATCCGCAAAAAATCCGATTTTGAAATTTCGTCGAGTGGCCGAAATTGATGACGCAACGAATCGCTTCACAGAATAAACCAAAAAAAAAACGAGCAAGAGATGAGAGACACGGCTGTTATACCCGGGAAATATCGGAGGAGTGGTGACGTGGCCAGAGAGAAAGGGTAAAAGAATGAACAAAAAAAAGAGAAGTGAAAAAAAAAATTTTCTGTCTGGTTATACATCAAGGTTTTAGTGAGAAGAGTGAGTGAGACAAACGTCGATGAACGAGTGAGACATAGTGGAAAAAAAAAAAACAAATTTATAGCTGAAACCGTGATCCAGGTACGATTTCCTCATACTCTACTTTTTTTTTTCTATTTACGCACGAGCCCCCACTCCATCCCCTGAGGCCCTCGCTCTCCTCCCACTCTCTCTCTCTCTCCCTCTCCCTCTCTCTCTCTCTTGTTTTTTGGTATTTTTCTGTCTGTTTGTGATGCATTTGGGCTGTTGCCAAAAGTTTCAAACAATAAAAGTGCAGTGCAAGCGATATATATTTTTTCTCTCCTGTGAATAATGAATGAAAAAAGAAATGTATATGGGTAAAAAATATAAATTTGCGTGTATGAATGCACCAGGCATTGTTTTGATAGCCGGCACGTTGAACAATACGCTAATACGATCTAGTTTTGAATCAACGATGCCGCTTCCAATAATTGATGTGCAAACAGAGTAGCTCGGGTTAGGCAGAGTGAAAATGTGAGAGAAGAGTTGAATTGATTTTAATTACTGGTCTGGATCAATTTCAATCCCGTTATCGAGACACTTGTGTTACCGATCAATTAATTCCATGTATTTTTCATTTTTCAAATATTTTCATTCGACAGACGAAGCCCAGATGATTCATCAATTCCCACCGCAATTTCGTCCCCGGAGAATTACTCACGAAAAAATTCCTCACATAATTTCCTCAGATAATTGACGTCTTAAGTTGCCGGGGGTTAATTAATAAAAAAAATTATTTGTAAATTTTATATTGAGAATAATTCCCGATCGACTGCAAATCGATGTAAAAAATTAATTTCTGTATTTCCGAATGAATAAAATTCCCAACGGGCCCAAAAAATCACCGCCCCCGAGGAGTTTATTCCCGCTCTCCCCGAAACAATCGCAGCCGTCAACATCAGCTGATGGCAGTGATAAAACTCGCAAAATAAAACAGAATATCCAAGTTAACTCGGTAATACGTTTGCATAGAGTTTGAAATGAGCAAAAGTATGGGAGAGAGTTGTGTGGCGACAAGGCGACAGCCCCTTAGTCACCCACTTGACAAATCCACCTGCTTCCCTCATCCCACCCCCACCCAATACCACATCACGTCCCACCCCCCCGAGCGATAAGCGACACGTTGAAGCGTACGAGAAGAAAGGTCCCTATTTTTTTACAATTTTTTCACCCTCTCCCAGCCCTAACCTCTCTATTTTCTCTTTTTCAACCGCAAGAAGTCACTCAGTCCCGGGGTTCGAGGGAGTGCAAGTGACAGGTCACGAGAGAGCAAGAGAAAGGAAATACCGAGAGGAATGGGACTGGATGAGGGGGGGAGGGGAATCAGCTCAGTGGCAATGAGAATTCACCCAGTGGTTGTGGCACTTCTGATTTTAAACCCATCTCCCAACACTCACTCGCATTAACATCGTCTGGAGTTTGAAAAATTTTCCTCGATTCGTCGAGTGTTCCTCACAATCACTTACCATCCCTCATTCGCCCGTCGACAAGAGATGGAAAAAAAAATTCTAGAGATGAGGGATGAAGGGGGGGGGCAAACGACTGGTGGAAGATCAGAGATTTATCAAGAGCTCTCAGACGGGACTTGGCTACACTGGGAGAACTAGTGTCTTCGAGAAGTCTTAATTCGAGAATTGCCATCACCAATTCCCCGCGATTTTTTTAAAAACATAAGTAGAGTTATCGGCAATTTTTTTAGTGAATTAAATTTGGAGCGCACTCTGAGGGGAAATTATTCCGAAGAAATATTTAAACGAG
Organism: Psyttalia lounsburyi; assembly: GCA_030522865.1. Taxonomy (NCBI): domain Eukaryota; kingdom Metazoa; phylum Arthropoda; class Insecta; order Hymenoptera; family Braconidae; genus Psyttalia; species Psyttalia lounsburyi. The sequence goes on from JAPYZN010001218.1 coordinate 13,537, forward strand.
CGATTTTTTTTTCTTAAAAAAAATTCACTCACCAATTTTTCACTAGTTCAGCCAGTGGTTTTCAATTACTCATCACTTGAACTATTTAAAATATCAGAAAGGGGTAGTTCAAAGTGTCGCAATCCCGGATAATAATTTGACGAGTAATAATCCATGGGGGGAGAAAAATTTTGTCATCAGTGTATTTTTTTTCACATCCTCTCGTGGCTTTAATTATGTGACCCAATTATTCTCGATGACCGCGACATTACATTATTCGGCCGTCACCGTCCGTTGTAATTATATAACTTTATCCTGATTAATATTATCAATTTTAATGACATGGATACAGCAATTTATACTCGGTACGTGATTAATTAGAGTCAACCTCATTAATATGAGAGGAATGGCCGGTAACGGGAGGACGTAAGCAAGAATAATTAATGATAAACCGGTGGACCTATTCTTGTTCTTGTTTACGGTCTGGAAAATTCCGTCAGTGGAGTAACAAAGGTCCACTCCGCCGTGTCATCCTCGGGGGGGTTGGAGAGGGTGGAATCCCACAGATCGTAATGGGGGGGAATGATCGGGTAATTATTCATTCTTGTCTGGGATTTAATTGGACGGTCAGACCCCACAAACAATTCCATATTTATTTTTAGGGATTTAAAAATGACATCATTGACTGGTTTTTCACACCACCGGCTACGTAATTTGTTACATTATTCGGAGGGGGTGAATTTCTGAAGCGAATTGCAAGCCAGACGCTTAATTATTGGTGGCTGAGGGGTTGACGTTGTGTATCGCGGGTGAGAACACTGGAGGCGAGGTCAAGTGACCGGAGACTGCAGCGACAGCTAAAGCCGAGGGCGTTTACGTGGGTAATCTCAATCATTCGGGAGAGTCATCGGGTCATAGGTGGAAAGGATTTTTCAATCGATAGAGAGAAGATAGCAGTCGGCTTCTGCATTCTATTGCCAATTTTTCAGAGAAATAATTTTTTTGTACAATTAAAAAATTAGTTGGACATTTTTTTGGTGAGTCCAGTCGCTCGGGAATTAAAATTGAAATTTTGGAGGATACGAGACGTAAATTGGCGGAGAACTACTCTCGATTGGAATTTTTGATTGACAAGGAATTTTGGTCATGGGGTGAAGAAGGGGTGAGTCTCTGGAGGCGAAGTGGACGTAAAAAGAGGAGCTTAAGGCAGGCGAGGGGCCACCAGGCGCGCTTTAAGGACCAACGAAGAAGAAGGACTCAATTTTCCCGAACTCATGTCTACAGCATTTCCCCACCGATCGAATACCTGGTATCCATTCTCCACTCTCATCCCTCCCCGCCCTCCACGACCCCCTCACTGAGCACTCCCGCCCTTGCACTGACACGGATCTTGGGACAGCAAAGGCAGATCTTTGCTGGTTGTGTCCTCAAAAGCTCGACTCGATTTCACACCTTTTTAAATCCACGAGAGTAGCAAGAAGGGATGGATAACGAGGCATTTTCCATCCACTCCTCTGCAAAGTCGTCTGTCTTATTTTATCGACACTCTTTGTCGAGGCTCAAGGGTCTCGAGATCGTGGAGGGGAAAATTTGTTGGACAAATACGGAATTATGGAAAAATTTCACCGCAAAAATATCCACTGCATTAACAATTTTATCTCAATTTGTTCCCATCAATTTTCTTCAATTATTTAGTCAATGTTTTTCCTTAATAATTGGACGAAGTATTTGTCGTTCAGTGGACAAATTTCCGGTGAAATTTTAGCGCGAGAATTTCAATGAATTTTGTCAACGAAAATTTATCTTCCCACCGCAAACCTCTCGCAACTTTCATTCAGTCAGAATGCGACTGCCTGAGACAAGAAAAAAAATCCCAATAAGTCTTATTGATAGTTCCCGAAAGGCTAAGAAGCTTACAGAGCCCCCAATTCCACTGTGCACTTTGCTTTGTACCATTTTCTTTACAACGGAGTGTAGTGAAACTAACGCGATTTATACGAAAAATTCTTTCGAGGCCAGAAAACTTGTATATTCCTCTCGCACCCGCTTCCGCCAATCGTGGATCGGACAGCTATAAATATATTTCTTTTATACCGGTCGTTATCGCGCATCCCCTCGCGAGTTTCCCACGCCCTATTCATCATTTTCCGGGTTTCGAATGAGAAAGAAAAATCTAGAGTCGCGGGAGGTGATGGGCGGCTTAAAAAAACATCGGAAAAACTTGTAAAATTGAGACACTTTTCTCCCCTTTTTTTTTGAGTGCCTTTCTCAAAGTCTGGAGTTAATAATTCAATTTCAATTGTCCTCGATCCCTGGGGTAATTGACGACAATATTTAGCAACTTGGAAGTCACGAAAAAAATTTTTTCTTCGTTTTCCCATTTTTAAGTCGATTTAAGAAAATTTTTCCCTGAATTTTCAATTAAAAATTGAAATTCGGAGCCATCTGCGGTTTACTTTGTACAATTAATTTGTTGTCTCTTTAATAAACTTTGTCTAGACGTGTCTATAATATTTATTGACTGTTTAATCAAAATTATCTAGTTTATTAAAGAAAATCCCCAACTTCTCCGAAAAATTTGCTGATCTCTCGCGAAAAATTGTCTAGAGGTGGTAATAATTTTTGTTAGAGATAGTAAATTTTATTATGGCTTGAATAATTGTTTGCGAAGGTCGCAAATGCAACGAGATTATCAAACGGACCGGTAATCGTAGCTAAAAAAATTCTCCATGAAAGATTATTAATTCCCTATTGACATTCACTCCCCGAATTACAATCCACTCCATCGCAATTGGAACAATCATAGAATCCTTAACCTGCTGGCACCTGGGTCAGATCCGCAACCGATTTTTCGGTGGCTGTTGCATGTGGAGAATATTCAAATGACATTACTCGCCATATACAACCGGTAAATCCCCCGCGCGGACTATTCAATCCCCATCAAAACTCAATATCTTTTTAACCCGGATTGCATTGTATTTACCGATTTTTCCCCTGTTGGCAAAATTTTTCACACTCTCCCCCCGATTTAACCGAAATTCCCGCAATCTATCGGCGACTGTTGCAATCGGATAATGCAACCGGCCGAATAATTGCATAAATGTATCGAATTTCAAAGGAAAAATCGGTGAAAGAGGGCGGAACAATTTGGAATTTAGTTCTCCTACTTTGTGAAGAATTATACGGTTAAATTCATGGCTGGATTTGTTAGTGGCGACCGCAATTATTTACATCAAACAACATCCTCGACGATTTTATCACCCCATGGGTATCTCTACACGCTCGATTCTATGGGACAGAACGAAAAAGGGAGGGACACCCAGTTTACCCACATTATTAGCTTGACAAATAATCCCGGTGGATTTCACAGTGACAAATTAGCTGGCACACGAAAGGGGAACAGTTTATTCGAATAGGTTATGCACGCTGTGTGTTTGTATTATTTGCATACGTATTATCCATTGGATTTTGTGTGTAATGGCGGAATGAGGGAATTCGACGGTTACATTTACCCACTGTTGTTGAATTTTTAGAGACGAAATTCGAGGTTTACCGAAATTGTTTTGTATATTTATCAATGTCAGTTTTAATGGCTGCGGCTTGATTTTCCAGATTTTATTATTACTTGTATTATTATTATTCGGGGAGTAACAATTAATTGGAGGGGATTTTAGAGTATTGACGGTTTATGATGTCGAGCGAAATTCCACAGCCGATTGAATAATTCAGAATTTATTCACCTGTGTTGTTTATGTCAGTTGATGAATAATATTCAACTGGTATTCATTTTCTAGTCATTTTCGGGAGCGGTTTTTATTTGTAATTGGACTAAAATTGTGTTCAATACACAATTCGGAACACTCGCGAATTGAAATCTTGGTTATCGGGTTTAAATTTCAACTTTTGGTAAATAAGTTTATTATGTTTAAATAAAAACTCACCGATCGCGAAGTATCCATGCTGCTCTGCACTGGTGCACCATCCTTCTGGAGTCCTTGGAGATATCCATGAGGGCCGGGAGACACTTGTTTCACTTATTTCACTTATTTCACTTATTTCACTTATTTCACTAAAGACCGGTAACCACTGACGATGAAATATAATTCCTGTTATCACTTTCACTGCACTAGTTACACTGAATATTCGGCCTCAATTTGAATGTTTACTTTGAGGGGCCTATTTGTAAACAATAGTCCGAAAGTCGAACCTAACCGAGGTCGGGGTGAATTTTCTTGTGTGATTACACTGAATATTTATTTCACTTATTTCAAAATTATCGTTCCAAAATTATTGTAGTCCTGTAGAAAATAAATTTTCAGGAGAAATTTGATTACTCTCTTTATCACCTGCTTTTTGCGTTTTTTTTTTAAACCACTGAGCGACAGCCCCTTTGCCACCCACTTGACAAATCCACCTGCTTCTCCCATCCCAACCCCACCCAATACCACATCGCGATCGTGTCCGTGAGATACTTATTTCACTAAAGACCGGGGTACACTGACGATGGAATGTAATTCCAATCACTGTT
>JAPYZN010001219.1:0-19128 GCA_030522865.1 Psyttalia lounsburyi
AAAAAAAAAAAAAAAAAAAACCTACAGTCATTAGCCGCCCTCTGCTCATTTACCAATATTTTCAATCTTTGTTCTCCTCTTCAACCCCTTTTCATACCTTTCTACTGAAAATATGCCTGACTAACCCAGCAATTGTTCACTCCCGTTAATTTAACCCGTGACACCATTGGTGCGTGAGTAACAGCCCTATATCACTTGTTAAATATTTTTTTTACTCTCACCGCTCGCGATGACAGGATCAACCCCCTCTTTTTAATAACCCTCTATAATGACGCCGCCAAATCCATGAATGAAAAGCATCGAGTCCATGCACAAGAAACTTGAAAACCCGCTTCGCTTTTTCGCAAGTTAGGGCTCGATGACTCCGCAGTGTGTCGGTGCAGAACGACCCGGACATGATGGACTGGGGAGGGGGGTCTTGATGTCACCATCAATCTTCAAGGGTTGAATGGGGGTGGAGGGTGCCAGAACGTCGTATCGCACGATCTCGCCTGATACAAGATGCAGAATGTGCCGGATACCCTCCGTGCGACGTTCCGCAAGGTGACGCACACCCTTATTCTCTCGCCCCCTCCAAGGTTAGACGAAATTAAAATACATCCAAAGGATACTATTACTCCCGGGAACCCAGAAAATCGGAGATAATGTCTGTATTGTATGAAAGAGAAGTCTTATTTGAAAGATAATTTTAATTGCACTGATAATGTTCAACCTTTAACTTGAACCTCGAAATTATTTAAGAAATTACCTTATTCCATTAAAAATCGAAATAATAGTAGAGTTCGTTCCAAGGAGAATAAAGTATTTTCTGACAAATGCTATTTATATAATCCCTTGAATCTATGTTCTGCACTTTCGACATTTCATGGCCATCTCAATATAATTCTCATCGAAGATGAGACAGCCAGAGTTGAAAAATTAGTTGTTCCGCATTTTCCTCGTGTTTACCAAGTTGCGCTTGTAATTTAGTGGATCCATAACGACATCCGAAGACGCAGTGAAAATCATAGTCTGCTCATCTTCGATAATCATACAAAATTGAAACGTCAAGAGTTGTTTAAAAATCGTTTCAATGTTGCATTGATGGGACTCTGAAGGACCAAAGAAGATTTGAGGAAAATGGTGATCGTTGCTATTCACGACTGACTGACTGACTGACTGACTGAACCAGAAGATAGAGCAGTCGTGGTGATACTGCCTTTTTTTTAATTAAGAAAATCGGACATGAATTGAAAATGTTCAGTTAATTTCTGAGTTATAAATTTATCAATTGTTTCATATAGACATGAGGTGCCAAAGCAAGAATGGGGAGCTAGAACCAAGAGAGTGTGTAATATTAGTATTACATCAGTTATTAGCACAATTAGTCACACATAGAGCTTAGTCGTTAAGTTTTAACATATAATTATAATAATAACTGTATGATAATAATAATCATAAAAAATATATATTTGAAAGGTATATTTTATGTATATAACATATAGAATATATAGAGAGGAACGGCGAAGTTCTAAGCTTACTAAAACTTTATATATATATATACATATAGTATGGAGAATAGTCTGGCTTCAAATTTCATTACAGTATAATTAATGACTTATAATACAGTATAAATAATTACGCATTTCGATTAAATTTTGTACCGACATCCGTTTATGATATACATTGGCTAGATTGTTGATGTATCTCCTTTTAATGCTTTTGTCCATTCCAGATCTTTCCTTCACCAACAAAATCTCCAAACCAAACCTGCACTCATTTGCTCTATACTTTAAGTAATTCATGACACGGATTTGTGAATCATGTGGCAATGACGCGGACACAATTATAAACGAAACGTATTAATTCAGAATTCCCTTGACGATTACCCACTGAACAACAGTTGAAGCCTCACATAGCGAAACTCAGTGACCGATTCGTCACACCCGAAACTCCTCTCTCGCATTATAATCAAACAATTCAAATGGTGCATTTAGAATTCGATGAACGCCTCACCACCCGCGTTGTACCCATTGTGCTACTTTGTCCCCTCTGCCGAACACACCCAAGGGGGTCCCACAATCCCTTATTTTCAAAGTTTAATTAAAGAGATGACTCGGTTATTGATTCATGCGTTTCGGTAACTGTAAATAACTTCACAACTGAAATTTGAACGTACGAATTGTCTTGATTGAGGATTATGGTGACTCATTCGGCGTTTCGGACTTGGAACCAATGATGGCTCCATGCGAGACTGGAAAATAAGGTTCTATATGGAAGGCCGCTTATGTTATCGTGGTAACACTATCTGCGGTATTTCAGACCAAATGAGTCAGTGGCTGAAGATCGTATATACTAACAGTATTCCTAGAAGCGAAAACGGAAGGAAAATTTTGTCCGTTAATGAATTAAAATACGATAAATGGAAATCGAAGTATCGAAAAAAATAAAAAAGTGTAAATCATATCAGCCAATTGAGCTACCGAAAAAATCTGGAAAAAAATTTAGAGAGTTTTTGCAAAGCACGATTCATAAAAAAAACGCCATTAATTGTCAAGAGGGTGAGCAATGTGAAATTGGCATTCCGACTTTAACCGTTTGAAAATTTTCCGTGTGCATTCGAAGCTGATGGACACGTAGATGACTGCAGTGGATATTTTTTCATTTACAGTCGAATCTTTATGCTAAAATTAATTTTTTAAATACCTTATCGATAAAATTAATCAATAAAGCGCGAGAAATGTGATTTTTTTTATTTCAAAGATTGAATTTTGACAGAAAAACATTCAATGGATATATTTTCAGTATCTTTTTTTATCTTTTCGCAGGAATGTGACAAATGAGGCACAAGGAAACTATAAAAAGAGGATTCCAAAAATATATCTTAATTGAACGTTTTTCTGTCAAAATCAATAATTCGGAAGTTTTGTTATGGAACCCATTTTGTCAGAAATTTTTACTAGAGTATTTTTAGAGTATTTTTACTAGATAATTTTTACTAGAGTCATCTACGAGTCCATCAGCTTCTATGAACACTCGAAATTTTCCATTGGTCAAAGGAGTCGGGTTCAGACATCTAAGGGCCAGATTTGAACTTATTTAGCGTGAAATACATTATATATACTCTTGTCATGAGAAACGAGTTTCAGATATTCCAAAAGAGTATTTCTGGGGTTTCGGTAAGTAATTATTGAGTCTAATGGGTGAGTGAAGTGAAGATGAAGTTTGCAAGTGAAGAGGAGGGATGGAAGGCCCTGAAGGGTAATTGAACCGCCAGGAGAATTTTTTATGGCGGAGTGAGGGATATCAAAGTGATATTCCGCTTTGGGTACCGAAGTTTCAAATTGTGATGAAGCAAGGAAAAGCCATTTAATTAAGGAACCAACACCAAACGATTTTGCGATTATGATTGGGGAGTATAAGGGACGTTCAGAGAAACGAGAAATTCGCGGACAATACTCAAATGATCTTTGAAGATTTTCAACATTTAGTTATGCTGATATTGATCAGCCATGAGTCAAAATGCGGCATTTTCTGCAATCCCATATCTATGAATTTAACGTGGTATTGATTTGATCTCAGAATTAGTATTACAGTTGCAAAGGGGTCAATGATTTTAGCCCTCATAAAACAACTCACAATCTTAGGCTAGCCTGCCCAATATTATGGCCGAGTGATAGCAACTTATGAATTGCCAATTTGCATCTTAAATGTAGATCGATAACTCCACTTCGATTAAATCTCGATAGCATTTGGATCCACAATGTTTGAATTGCAATTCCGGTTATGTAACCAATTGCTTCCCTCTTAGGGCCTCTTAACATCCTTATATGAACGTTGACCTCTATCAACTCTCGAGTCACAATCTAATGACTGCTATCGCATCATTCAGAAATCTTATTTACCAAGCTTAAATGATTTTTAAAATAGGTTAATACCTCTTTAATTAAGATTGATATTTCCAAAGCAGTCTCTCTACGCGAAACTAGTAAAAAATTTCAATGTCGTGTAGTGTTTTCGAACTACCTAAGAAGAAGATTGAGAGAAATGAAAACGGTAGAAAAAGAGCCCAACAATACCAAGAGAATGGTTCTCTCGGCGCGTCGAAACATTTCCGCATGATGTACCAAGAGGATATCGAGTGGGCCACATTACAGCTACATTCATTGTGCCGTGACTAAATGGATTTGCAAGGTAAGATATTTTGTTGTGTTTGGCAACTATTGTTGTAAGTACCGGGGATGATTCTTACTTGAGGTCTTCATTCAATTCACCTTTCATCCTCTCTTAGTGGTCAATGATGAAAGGAAATGAAAATATGAGAGAGAGCCTAAACAAACTCAGGAGACGGTGGCGGAACGTCTTGAATCCTTGATACGGTATGCGAGTCCAGGGGGTTCAACGGCTGACTAATGGGTATACTAATCGACGTTAATTTGACTCCCAACCGAGCTTCATTGCCAGACCTAACGAGTCTCATTGACAAGCACGTACTGAGGAATCCTAGAGCATGGATATTACGTATTCCGCACGCACAAAATCAACGCGAAACCTCGAATACTGGGTGGTCGATTTTACCATGTTGCAATTACAACTGTCTTCACCCTCTAATCATCGTTAAAGTTATTAATTATTATGACAAGTAATTCTAGAATCAAGTTCGAAACAGGAAATTCATTCGCATTAGCCTCAAGATAGTAAAAAGTATTTGAAGATTATGTTACTGTGGAAATCACCTATTATTTATGAAATTATTCTATAAACAGTGAGATGTACACTGTCTACAGTTCATCACGTTTGTTATGAAAGCAAAGCTAATCGCAATTGTGTTATATTTCACTAAAAAATGATGCTATGTTGTATCATCATGATAAACTGTACGCGTTTTTTCTTACCTCTCTCAATTCTTTAAAAAAATCACTCAATTTATTGAATTATCATAAAATATTACTCTCGTATACTTGTAACAGAATTAATAATGTTTATTACCACACTAAAAAAAGAAGTGTTGATATAAAAACTAGGAAGTAAATGAAAATTTGTATTATCAGACAAATAGAAATTGATGAGTCCCCTGAGGAGGAGTGACCTGGAGGAGTCGAAACGTTGGCATGAGAAGAATTGGATGTTTTAAAACTGTTTCCTAAATAATTGTGGGAAACCGTACGATACTCTATGTGAGGAGGGGATGTCTAAATAGAAACAAAAATGGCTGGATAAATCACAATAATTTTATGGAAATAGATAAATCACAAAACTGAAACAGAATCTCCACGTATAACAACTGGCGCTCACGGCCTCTTTTGAGAAACTGTTTTTTAAATTAATTCACAATCGAATTTAGATTTAAAGCGCCGAAATATTACCATAACGTTTATTTCGAATATATAACGGTCGAAGGAAAATGGGAAATCAGGAGTGCAATAGATAAGAATATGAAAGAAAAAAGAAAAACAGGTAACGTAATATGAGACTTGTGAGAAAAATACGAAAGTACATTTATATACAATTTTTGACAAAAATTGTAAACTGCAGAAGTGTTGTTAAACGATCAACAAACAATGATGCACACATGTGGATAACTCTTATTAAGTGGTGCACAAATTTGACTGGGGGGTGAGGGATTTTTACTGTACGGTAATTTTGTCTGAACAGTGAAAACTTAACAGAATTACCAAACGAAACGGTGATTTCTATCCCATTTTTTGCTCGGTGTATTTTCCCACATATTCTCTGAAAAATTGTTCCCCTCAAAAATTAGTTTTAGCTGCGATACGGTTTAGAGAAACGTATCGAATCGGTTGTTACGTGTCTGGTAGTGACACATGGCGCATTCTCGTTCATTCCTCATCAATCAGCGGAGAACAGAGAGAGATATAGACTGAGAGATGGTTCGTCCTGGAAGTCTCTAGTTTTTCAGCTTCTGTATGCCAAACGAAATACGACACCACTGTATAGGAAGGCGGATGGCGTCTACTCGTGTTGGGCCATTAGCTATTTACGGAAACGCCATTGCAAATGGAGCACAACGGCAGTTGTCGTTCTACGCGCCATTCCTTGTCGTTGATCCGTGCGGTCCGACAAGGGAGAAAGATAAAGTGGAAAAACAAAAGGGGCAAGGGGGAGGGTGCGAGCTGGGATACACGCCGGCCCCGGAAGGAACGAGGCGATGAGAAAAAGGTGAAGGAAAGAGGAAGAGCAAAAGAGAGGGAGAGAGAGAGAGGGTTGAGGTACGTCGTACCTTTTATTTCGGGAAAAGCAATATACTGACTGTCTCTGGGGTTGAACGGGTAAACGAGCGCCTTGGGAAAAGTTGAGAGAGCACGAGGTAGAGCGAACAGAAACGAAAATTACGACAATCTCGAAATATCCAAGGTTTTAAAAAAGAAGAGTAAAAATCACGATACTTTCATCTTTTTGTGGCCCTGGGTATTTTTTTTTTCCCTGTGGTTAGTTACTTACTTTGCCAGGACAAAAGAAGATGACGTTATTCAGGAGATTACAGTCTTGAATAAGAGCAAAGCGTAATTTTATTATTTCTGCATATTTGATCCTGACGAAATAATTAATTCTTTACGGAAGTACTCTTAATTTTATTCAGATCAAAGGATATTTTATTCAAGAAGGTAAATTTAATAGTTTAAAGAATAATTTGCTTCCTAGTGATGTATTGGAAAAAGGTTAATCGCTACTTCAGGGAAAATATAAACCTTAATCCTAGAAATTATTTTCCAGTTTGTTTTCAAAAGTTGTACAGAGTTTTTAGAATCTTTTTGTTCATCACATCGCATGAAATTAAAGATCATCATTCTTCAAGAAATGTTGAACATTGGGTTCGGTCTTTATCTCTTGTCGTAAATAGTCTAGACAATTAAAAAAAAAAACAAATAATTTGATTTTTCCTCACCATCCGATCGTCAGTTAATTTTTACCTCGAGCAGATGGTTTTTTTCTTCAACAATGGGATCTGAAAATGTGGATCACGACAAACGAAAAAAAAATACTGAGAATCAAGACGATCTTTCAGATATCATGGGGACGAGATGCATTTCCGAGATAACGAAAAAAATAAATCGAACAAGGATGTGAGATATAGAAATGAGAGAGGACGAGTTAAAGTGTACCCCTGGCTTGCAGCGCGAATTATTACGAGAGAGTGCCAGTGAGAATGGGCCACCCCAGTATATATATAAACGCCAGGTGTTCCTCGTGAAGGATCAAAGAGATTTTAGGCCTATGATTTCACCGGGTATCCAGTGTGTATGAGCTTTGGAAAGGGCTGTAGTGCATATACATCCAGAGAAAGGGTCTAAGTAAGGAAATAAGATGATGGAAAATTCAGAAGAAGAAAATAAACTATCTGGTATGTAAGAAGTGAGTAAAATGACGTGTAAAATTTTGTTTTACATTGAAAAGTTGATCCTATGTCAAAATCAATGGAATTAAATGACGTTTATTGTGATTTTTTAGCATAACTGAGCTATCAATATATAGAAAATTAATCCATTGACCTTTATTTTTCCGAAAAACTAACATGTTGAGGATTTTATAATAGTACATTTCGTAACAAGTGAAAAAAAAACACTTTTTTCACGAGTTACGAACAAATTTTTCGTACACAGCGTGATGAAATAGTATATTTCGTAATAAGTGAAAAAAAATGGTTTTCCGACACAGCGTGATGAAAAAAAAATATAATGATTTTTTAAATATGAAACTGCAGGTGCTACGGCTGTTTTCGGAAGCTCATTATTCGAAAATAACTCGTAAAGTACGATCAAATGGTTTCATCTGAAAAGCCTAGCAACCGGTCTTGTTTACCTAACTCAAATCATTCGTTTCGTGTCGAAAAAATGGTGAACTGAAATGCACAAAAAAAATCCCAGAAGTCTATACAAATTCTCCAATTAGATTATTTCTTTTTGTTCCCTGAATCGTGACGAATCGTGCGGCATCCTTTGATTAGTGTAATGAACGGGCCAATTAGACGACGGACAGCCGGATCAAAATGCATGCCAGTTTGTTATTCGTATGCACAGCACAGGCCAAGTGCGAAAAAGATAAAAATACCACGCAGAAAAAAGAAAAGTGCAAAAGCGAAAAGCAGCCATATCCATCTGTCTATTTAAAGGTGCTTCAAAGACTCCCGATTCAGACATTAGAAACTTTGCGGAAAGCCCGCCACAGGACGACCAAGAAACATTGCAAGGTTTTATGCGTGTCACCCAAGAGGTTCAAACAATAAGAGAGTTCACACTAATTCGATTCATATTCCGCCGGAAGTCTCCCATTCTTCACGGTTCAACAATAGACCGAGCTTCCTCATGAAAATAATGAAAAAAAATCACTCAACTCGCAACACTAGCTGAACCTCAGAAGCCTTCACCCGCATAGCGAAGAAGTTAAATTTTTTAAATGTTTTTTTTTCAAACCGGAAGTTACTGATCCCTCATGCCTCCCCATGCCTTCCCCATGCCTTTTCAAGACAATCTCGGAGCCATAGCTTTAACGTAAAGATAAGAAACAAAGACGCATTATTTGATTTAAAATATTAAACTTGATTCCCTTAATTTCCTAACGTAAGCTTATCTTTTCAAATGACAAAATTTATCTCAATTTTTTTCTCGCAGCAACGATTTTATTTCCGACACATCTCTAACTTCCTCATAAAGTTATCGCTACTTCCAAACGAAATAAATACGTTATTATCATCTTAGGTCACCGGAGACTACTGAGGAAGTTGGAAAATTTCATTTCCTTCAATATAGTTTTCGCACTCCTTTCTTTCTTCTTTTTTACCTTATCTTTTCACATACGAGCGTGCAATGAGACGCCTCACTGGGACGTCGATAGTTCCTACGAACGTGACAAGAACCTCCAACTTCCCCCCTCTGAAGTTCTTCTCTCTATACCCCTCATTGCCGCACATACATTCGTGCCTGTGGGATGACAGACAGACGACTCTGTTAATTTCAACGGTCGACGATAAACGCCAGTGAGAAAGGTACAGAGAAATCCCTCGGTCTCGCTTCACCTTCCTTCTTCGCTAGTGCCAAAGTTGTATGTATACGGTTATAGCACTGGAAGCAGGAAATCGTAAAATCCGATAATCGATAATGCCCGAGTAGGTTACGTACACGCGAGTCCGGATAATTCGATTTCGATAATAAATGAGATATTCAATCGAAGCAATATAAAATCCCCCAAACCCCTTCTGCTGTCTCCTAATCATCACTACAGTGACGATTTTATGTCGCTTGATCTGCCGTTTCAGTGTTTATTCTCAATTCATTTCTCCGGGCAGCTGAGAAGATGATCGGATGACACTTATCCGACGCTCTTCAAACGTCTCGTTGATAATGTCATTGCTAATTTATTTACTTCAGCTGGCGGTTTTTCCGGAGAAGAGTTGAGGATAGGGAGGGCGAGGTAATGTTTCGATAATTCAGTCTTCACGTCTGCCAAGTTCCATGGGAATTAAAATTGCTGTCTGAGAGGTTTTCCAGTTATTCACATATTTAACGTTGATATTGACGTCCATTTTAATTGATAAGAATCATTCTGGTGTTTAACTACGGGGAATGAATTCCGACTTTCATGCAAAAAGGTCTCTTTGTGCAGCCGCAATAATGATTTATCAGCCGCAATCGTGATTTATGTGAAGGGATGATTATTTTTTAAAAGTATGTATTTACCGTTGTAAAACAATTCAGGACTTCAAAATGAACAAGAAAATAATATTTTGCTCTAACAAGAAAAAACTTGGTCAACAAAATTTATACTTGGCGAAAAATGGCGAGTAGTTCACGCACAAGGAGAGAATGACTTCTCGAATCAAGTTTAGTCGTTTTTGCATTAGAATATCCTGGATTTGAGACTGTATCATTTTTTAATTAAGTGACCCAACTGAATTAATTTTTAGAAACCAAATTCTTCTTATAAATGAATTATCTTTATTTTTGGAATCGGTACAAAATCTCTTGGAGAATGATATAGTTTCGAATTATGATGGAAGATGATGGCATAGAATAGGAAGAATATTCCTCCCTGCACAATCGAAATTATATTCAAATAAGAGGGAGAACAAACTGCAAGGGGAAGGCTGAGAAAAGTAAGGAATCGGAAAACAAAGGAAATTCTACTGTACTGTATAAAGTAGGTAATTTTTTGAGATGTTAAGAGACACATTTCTTCCGCAAATAATCCACTTTTCTATGCTCATAGCAGGTTCTCAAAATGTAAATTGATAGAGCTACAGCCTCATTAAGATTGCAGGGTCCTACTGTGCCCATCCGTTCTACTCACTAAATAGATGAGTACAGTATTAGTTCTCCACACAGTTGTTTGCGCTCGGCGACAGCAGTTTCACATGCGTACGTAGGGTTGAGCGATATTTATTTCTGTTGAAAGTTTGTTGTACTTGGCGTATATTTTACCTTCCCTCTAATGTTTGCTCTATGTTTTAATAATTTATTTAGATTTGTGAAGTGGTTATACCATCAATATTCACATAGGCCAGAAAAGTAATGTAATTGAAGTTTTATAATGTTTATAGGAGATATCTGTTTTTGCAGAAATTTCTAAACCCTCGTAAAATCACCAATCATGCACACCTTTTGGGATTTTAAATAAAAAGTCAACCTCGGCGTACCATATATCGAGCGATGCACAAAAGTAAAGTATTCGCCGATTGAGCTACCCCTCGGGTTTGAAATTAGAAGCAGTCACGCGATAAAAGGTTGTACATAAAATCCTCCTACCCATTTCACTCGACCCGTTGAAAACCCATGGTAAACGAGGAAATAAAACTAATTCTTTGTATTTTTATTGAAGCATATCACGAAATACCTGGAGAAAGTTGAAAGGTCTCTGTACGGGGTTGCAACTTTGGGATCGATTCAGCTGTGGTTACAAAAGTAACAGGACATTATTCTCGTCATTACAAAAGGCTCACGAAATCTCATCAATTTCATTAAGAAGATTCTTTAGTTAAAGGGTTACACGTCAAAATTTTCTTTATATTTATTTTTTTTAACAGTGGGTTTGGCCTTCAGCCAAATAATAATAATAATGAATGGAAACTCAAGGATGTCCCATCCTCTTGAGAATTATTAACTTGCAGAGAAATTGTTCTCAATTTGTTTCTAGTTCTTTCCGAAGCCGAAAGAGATGAATGTCATACTTCTTCTATTCTTCCATCAGGAGACAAAATGGAGGGGAACAGCATCGAAGGCATTGGGGCAGAATTTCAGGTATCTCGAACGAGAAACCAATTTTTGAAACGAGATTTTTCTTTTTCGATTGGATGGCACACACATAGCCCCGTTACACATCTTTTCCCGCCTCTCTCTAGGCTCCATCCTCAAGAGATACTTGAAATTGTAGCAATGGAAGGTTAGTAATATAGATAGGGCGCACAGATAGAATGGCCAAAAACGTATATATATATATATACATATATAGATTGCGAGATAGAACACGCATATAACCATTGTCGAAGCGCAGTAATGGCCCTGTGGAAAAGGTTGCGGTGACGTCAAGGTCCTTGGAAAAAAAGATGGTAACCGTCTCTCGCTCTTGCTTGCAGGGAAAACCCGGTAGGGAGGAAAATGTTATCGCGACTGTGCACGTGTAATTGCTAAAGTTTCTTCAATGGTTACGATTGTCAGAAAGAGGGGAATTCACCGTCATTTGAATCTACCTAATGTCACTTTTATAGCGGGATTTTCTGCTGAATCAAATATTAGAAATCTACAGATTAAGAGTTGGAGGAGGAGGAGAAATTTATTGCTGCGAATTCGGTTCTAAACAGAGAGAAAACAGAAAAAAAACTACGGAACTCACAGGTTGTTTGGCGATTATGGAATTGAAGCTGTAAATTGCAATGATGGTATCGTAATTTTACAGACGATTCGGATAGATATATATATAATATATATCATTGGAGTCCATGAGTAGTTTGAGTAAAAGACCTTGGTCATAGATGAATATTTTGCAGTTACCTGTCTCTTGAGTTCATTTTGGATATAATTACCGAATAATTAAATGGATAAATGCCATTTTTTAATCATTTGGAATAATTTAAAATTATAAGAGACTATACCACAGTCCTTTTATCGCATGGGCCTTTTCGTAAATTAAAAGAAACGAACAGGCCAGCAGTCAATTTACTCAGATCGATCACGACTGCTCCATCTCAATTCATCTAGATACGAAAAAATGATGAAGCTAATTAAGGGGGTGGACGGGGAGGTTGCACCTCCTAGTAAACTAAACGAGGGTTCAGCTGGAATCGATTCTTGAACAGAGAGAAATTTGAGGGAAAACGAGGTCCAACATAGTACACAGAGCGTTACACGCCCGGTCGCCTGCACATTCCGGTATATTTGGCCAACATATATAGAGACCCGGAATGATGAAAGAGAGGTGACCGGGGTATGTGCCAATAGCGGTAGTTGCGCGCGTTTCGAAACCTCGATCTACGCTTGTCGTTTATCCATATACATATAGATACATACATGCATACATACATATATGAAGCTCCACGGACAAGAATTCCCATGAACCTGACCAATCATTTGGTGAGGAGAGACCCGGTCGGATTTTGCTGGAGCTTCCAATCGCTCGACAGAGTCAGTCCGTTTCAACAATGCAGAGGACAATGCCATTTGTGTGAGTGCTTCGCTGACCAACGGGGGCCTCTTCTCTTTTCTGCCGTATACCACAAAGGACTGACAATAGATTGGTGAAAAGGAAACCAAGTAAATACGAGACCCTCTGATCTCTGGACTACAGGAACTACATTAATGAAAGTAACTAATACTAAAACAATGGAATGCAACTTCATGGATTTCAACACACACATCATGTAGATATTCAGAACGAAGGGATTTGGGCCATTCAATCGCCAGACTTTTGATGATCTAATTTTTTGTTCACCGCTGGTTAGTGTCAAACACGGGGCAATGATAAATGTTTAAAGATAATTTATACTTTTAGCTGGGTGGGAAGTATGCTGAAGAAGCGTACACTTAACCGTAATTTACGTTCAGATTTTTCTTTTTGGAATATTGCTCTTTTCTTCCATCAAAGAACAATGTATTTGAATTGTCGATTTGAATTGTCGACAGTGGGCAGAGAACGGTACGAGGAAAACTTGTTACAAATGGAATTGATATTAATTCCTGGATATACGATTCACGACACTATAGGAAAAGTCGATGTTTAATAAGTACACCTTTCCGTTTCTCACGAAACTTATGGCATAAAAATTCTCCAGAGTAGAATATCTTAGACTAAGTAAAAAATACTTACATCTAGAAATGTTGTACTTCTCCAAAATATCAGGACGATTGAGTCATAATAAGACAATGGCTTTTAGAACCGAATCATATGATTTTTACCAAAGAAATATTTGATTTAAAAATTTATTTGATGCTGGTAAAAAACTATTGAATGAATTAATTTAACCAGACTTGTTTTGTGAAAACAGTGTCTTGCCATCAACAAATTGACTTTATTTTTGGAACAAATGAATGAATGTCTTCTCTTTGTTGGTGTAAAATATTTTGCTCTTTAAAATTTGTAAGCCATAAGTTTCTTGATAATAATGTTAAAAAAGTTTCTTGATAAACGTATAGGGGTACTTCACGGATAATAATTATTTGAAATTATGGTTTACGCTGAATTACTCATTGTCAAAAATTCCTTGAAAGTATTTTCCAATCAATTACCTCCCAAAAACGCTTCGATTTCTGGTGCTGGAAGAAGAAAAACCACTCGCATAAATGATTTCTTATCGTATCGTAATGGACAGTGGAGCTCTTCCACTTGGTCCGAGTGGATTTTCAACTGAGCGACGTAGCGTCGAGACAGTTTAGACGCCAGCGTGGTCATAGTTTGGATCCAACATCGTAAAAGCACATTTTCTCTCTCTCTCACTCTCTATCTCTAGTAGGGTGGTTGATTACGAAGAGCGGCATCGTTTTCACGGTAGCCGCGTAAACGACTCTAACTTCAACCAAAACGACTTTATCGTTTGGTATATAGTCTATGGTCTATCTTTTCACGACTAATGGACGAGAAAGCTACGGGGGCTCTAGACCCTTGTATATGCAGCTATTTAGGGCAACAGGGAACTTTACGAATGGAATTTCGCTTATCGTTTACTAGCCCACTAACGCTTGTGAGATGTCTGCCTCTGTCTTATCGTCAACTTTTTTGGAACTAATTGGTCTATTGGTTGGGGTTGTTAAAGAAAAGACAATGGGGCATATGTAGATTTTTTAATGAAATTTACGACGAGTATTTTTGCTAACTAAGTAAGAATGTCATCTGAAACGCCAAGAAAATTGCAGAATAGTCTGGTGAAGTAATAGCTGGCTTCCTTCGAAAATCTCCAAGCTCCATTGAGAAAGAGATATTATTTCTGTAATGACATTTTTTTTGGACCACCAAATGCCCAATTTGCTCAATTTCATCCACGGAAATGTGCTTTAAATTCTTTGCAGAATCATGTTTTTTTCTCAGCGCTTTAGGTCAACAGTCATAAGTCAGCGAAACACTCGCGATCTAGTTTAGGCTTAGCCTACGATCGTACGTGTCTAACTCGAACAAGTCACCTGCAAAGACACAATCAGCACAGTTTCGATCAATTCAGTAACTCAGGTCATTTATGCAGTTTTTATAAATTCAGTCTAGAGCCAATGAACGCAGTTAAATAATTATCGTTATAAATTCAGCAAACAAATTAATGGTAAATATCTAGTATAGGTCCACATGATTGAATTTAATGAAACTTGGTCGAATCTGCGCCCCAAGGTTGAATCTGAGAACCGCTTTTGGGGGAAACGATTGGTGTAAGTTTAATTTTATTTCAACTGCGGTTCCTGATAACCAAAACATGAAAACCAAAGGTGTCAGAGGTATTCACCTTGATAAATGTAGGCATGGTCACCTGGATTTTAGCTAAAGAGCGACGGACTGGTGAAGTTCCGAGGATCAGTATTTTGTGCAAAAATCAGTGTACATAAAATTCAAATTTGCATTTTTCAAAAACTTTGTTAATTGACTACCCATGGTAAGAACCAAGTGTCACCTCCTCACCGGAATGATTCCTTGAGCTCTTGGAGAGTTTCACTCATCCGTGAAGTTTTCCATCTTCAATAAAAGAATTTTTTTACAATTTTTGTACCGACAGAAGGGTTGGAGCAGTTGGATGGATTGAATATGTTCAGGGGGATCATCACGGGTAATTTTTACCATCAACTTTGTGTTGTCCCTTGTCCGTGACTGTGTCTACATGCGTTGTCTGTCGGACCAGGCATCACCACATCTACGCCATTGGCTCTGGGTCAGCAAAGAGTGGTGAGGTAAGTGATTTCTTGGGATCAGCAACACCTCCCGGAGATACAACAACCAATCGATTTTCAATTTTTTGCTCGAGGTGGAGCTATACTAGACAATTCTCATATTAATATTTTTCTTGAGATATTCAATGTGTATAAAGTGCTCATATGCCAGACTTTGGTGGCTGTTGGCCACAAATAAATTGTGACTTAAAATATGTAAAAAACTCAGTGATTTTTTTTCCTGGCTCATCCGAATGAAGTATTTTTCCTAACACCTCGTATAATCTACCCCAATTATAGATCCTCTCCAAACAAATGGCGTATGTCTAGTAATATTTTGGTCTCAAAATATATAGTAATTAATAGTTTTAGTAATAAGTGACGTGACTGGAATGAATGAAAGTCCTATTGAAAAAACGTGGAAGCATATAAATAATCCGAAAATTCGCACGGTTGAAATAATATGGAGTTTTTAATTTTTGTTTTTTTTTCTTCAGTTTCTTAAATGCCTTCTCGTGCAAGGCGCAGCGTTCCGATGCAATTTTCGCACGTCGAACTTTCGATACGAAGAGGAGACGGTGGGAAGTTTGAGGGTGAATGGATGCTAGAAGCTCGAAACGTTCAACGAGCACACGTCGGATTTTGAGAAACGCCCTCCATTATTCATGGCGGCGTTCGCGTGCGCGGGATTACCCTTTCTCTTTTCGACAGCGGGTCTTTCGAAAGTGATGCGCCCCCCGTCATCATATATGGGAACATATGACGTAAACGGAAAATTGATTTTCAGCCTCACTAATTCGTATCCTGTTGTTGAGACATTTTCTGCAGATATGCTTTTTTAGTTGAGGATATCAATTATATTTCAAAACGAACTAAAGTTTTTTTTTCCTTTGCTAATAGGGACAAGAATATTGATCCATCCGACAAATTTTCATGCCCGCAATCGAAGATAAAATAGTATATTTCATAATAAGTGTAAAAAAGTGGTTTTTGCAGGCGTTACGAACAAAATTTTTCACTACGATGTGCCGAAAAGCATGTCGCTGAGATATCGTTGTTCTTTGTGGCAGGACAATTGTCGCAGCTATTGCTAACAATTTCGACATCCATGATCGCATGTTGGGGGGCACATCCTCATTTCAGATTTCAAGGTGTAGGCACAAATCTACGTTTGCTGTAAATAAATTCCATTCATTTTATAAGCTAAAACAAAGTGTGACATTATCTGGAAACCGTTTATAATTTACCAAATTCTGTATTTTTTTTTAGATTTTTTCTCACCTCAGTCCATAGATATAAGTTCCTCTTCCCTTTTTACTGTTTTAAATAATAATTCAAGTTCCGATAGACGAGAAACCTCGAATACTGCGCTGTGATTGGCTGAAATCTAGTCATGGAAAATTCTCAGCAAAATCATTTCAGTGGTTTATCGGATGATTAGACAAAACGTAAATCAAATAAACGAAAACAAAAATTGGCGGAGAAAGTATTGACTCAATCCTAACGAACGCACTCACGTCGTGACCGACCAACAACCTATCTCAATTCGTGTGGTTGCATCAAACAGCATGAAACGTTAGAGAGATTGGCCTCGAAGATTAGACCCCTATTGTTCTTATCGATTCTCTTAGCCCCAAATTGCAATCAGATTTGATCAATGATAAAGAGGGAAGAGGACTAAATATAAATGAAACAGAAAACAAGAAAATGAGGAGATAGCTGGGCATATTTAAATCGAACGAGGATATCGTGTCTCATCCACTATAACCTAAATACCTCGTACAAAAGTGTACAAGCGGGGCATTGAGGAACATGAAATGTTTATTTTTGAGGATCTTGTCTGATAATTTTAATACGACTTATCGTGGAGGCTCATTGTGACACGACAAACATATTTTCATCAAAAGTGACTTTTCTTTTAAATGGACATCCGTCATTTTGATGATTCTCGGATTTCACATTGCCATGACCGGAACTATCTGGAGCCAGAAAAACTATTTATAATGAAATATAATATTCAGGGGCATAAAGCTTTGACATACATTAAAAGCATAATAATCAATCCAAAAGAGTATTTATCAATAACTCGGTCAACATATTTTATAAAAATAATTATTGTTGATTATTATAATGGCTATAAGCATATTCACTTGAAAGTCCCTCCATTTTAGTCGAAATAAATTGATTTATATTCATTTATATTCAAAAGGCGTTCGGAGCATACTCCATAGAGTAGTAGTTTAAATTTTCCTTTTAGACTTTCAAAATAAACAATTAAATTGTTTTCTTCAGAGCTGGACAGGAAATCTTTATGCTCCTCTTGTCACTTCTTGCACGTGTTGTAGACTAGTGGATACCGATCGGTAGACTTCTTTAGTAATGTTTCATTATCTTATGACAAGGCATCTTCTTTTAATTTTAACTTTGAGAATTAGTTCATATAAACTGTCCCCTAAAACGAATTCTTCTGGCCACGGTTGGTTTTCCTTTTTTTCCTTACCCCCTCCCCCCTATCCTAATTCACCACGCGTAACTCACGGCATGCCGCCGACGACGCACCGATCAACGGCTTTCGCCCACCCAAGGAGACAACGATAGACGATCACGTCACGCCAGGAAACACCTCAAGTATTCATGGATCTAAGGTGTCAGCAATCGGCAGGATTTCCCCCGTTTCCCCCCTTCGCTCAGTCTGAAATTCATCGTTATCGAGTCAGAGTGACCGACATTCAACGAGACGGGGGAAACAGCCCTTGTAATTGGCGGAGACGGTCACGGGATTCAAGGACCATGCAGCTAACGCAGGCAGAACGACGCGTTACCACCGCACTTGTTCACCGAAAGTCCCCGGAGACACGTGTCATCTTTGTTGAGGAACAATCAGGGAGGAATTATCATAACGATCGAAGATTCAGACGTTTTCTTGTCAATAAGTGGTGCTCTGGAGATCATTGCCCTACCTATCTAGGAAGAAAGGTCCCAGAGAACAGGAATCAAGGAAGAAAGCCCTTCAAGGAAAGCAACTGCTATCCAGAAGGATCAACGTAGTACGGAGTGAGTACTTAATCTTTCCCCATTTCCTCTCTCCCGATATTGGTTTGTTTAATAGTATTTCAGATTAATAATTTTTCCCAACCGTGGGCCAATCGATTTTTCCCCTTTTTCCGTCATCGCTGTAAATTCAACCTCCCCCCCCCCTCTTTTTTGTAATCTTAAATTGAATACGCCATCTTGCGTACAGCTTGTTGCCCGGGCTTACCCCCTTTTCCCTAAGATAGTTTTGTTGGCCAAATTAAAGTGAAATTCAATATATTATTCTTTCAATTACTTTTTGTAAAGTAAATTCATTATTCTTTCGTACAAGAAATATCTTATCGAATAAATAATATATAATATTTAATAATATTTGAATTGCTCCTTTTTCACTTCGCGACCCTCTTATTGTTTTATTTAAAATATTTTGTAATTAATAGCATGGTTGCAATGTATAATAATTTTTGCCTCTATGTCAAAATGTGTTCATATTTTCTCTTCGTCTGCAGAATCTTCAAATGAAGAGTTGTCCATTCTTCAGGTTATTATATTATAGGTTTATTCACAGGCACTGTTAATCCGCGTTATGCTGGCGCGCCACAAAAATTGCGTAGCCAATCGGAGCGCGCGTTATTTCGAGCAGGCCCCAAAAGCCGTTGTTCCGGGGGTAATAATCGGGCCAGAAATCGTCCTTTCGAGTAGGGGATGAAGAAATAGTATATTATGTATCGAGGACGATGAGTGGCGCATAAGTCCGAGTTTGAGG
>JAPYZN010001220.1:0-22430 GCA_030522865.1 Psyttalia lounsburyi
TACGAGTTAGTTTCCGACCAGCAAACCAGGGTTTACTTTGGTTTTTGTGAAACTACACACTGCTGTCTACTACAGTTCCCCCAAACTTGACGTTCCTAGCATTTTCTTGAGAAAAAACAATTGTCCTCTCAGTATACTCTTATAGGATATATACCGGTGACCATCACCAGCACGTCTGCGGCGGTCGCCATCTGCTTCTTTTTGATCTCTCAGACTATTCGAACTTCTTTTCCACTCAGGCTAGGCCGGAAAGTCTTCTTATCACGAGATGAAATAGTTGATAACTCTCAGTTAATCGTTGATGACTACTTTGTCAGCGTTGGTTGAGATGCAGTAGTCATCTTCTTCTTCTCCGTGTGCTGCACGCGCAGCTGACCTCAATGCCCATGGCAACTCAGCCAACTT
Source organism: Psyttalia lounsburyi (assembly GCA_030522865.1). NCBI lineage: Eukaryota > Metazoa > Arthropoda > Insecta > Hymenoptera > Braconidae > Psyttalia > Psyttalia lounsburyi. Next base: position 406 of record JAPYZN010001220.1, read on the forward strand.
CAATGCAGTAGTCATTAATTATTAAATTGGAGGGATATTGGAGATTTTTAGCTATTGTGGTGTTTCCTTAAACAAAGTGATATATATTTTTGGTGCTACCATCAATATACTGCCGGCAGCAAATAACAGCTGCAATAGGACGATTGGAACTCCAGCCCCTCCAGCCGCTCGTCAACTCGGATGTACCGACAAACCACCGTGGCGGCATCTCTCTTATAAAATTGCAACTACTCTATTCTGTACTTCAGTGTGTCCTTAGGCTCAGACTGCTAGACTTCAAGTGGGCGCCATGAAGAGCAGTTGCTTGCGCTTTTCTTTAACGTAGAAGTCATTAAATGCATAAATTGAAATTGGAAAAAAGGTAAAGATACTATTTTTGACGACTTGTAATAATATTTATCAAACATTATAGACCAATAAGTAACTTGTGTTCACTCAACACACTGAGCAGGAATCTTTCACGCTCCAAAACTCCTAATTACGTATTGTTTAACGCCGAAAAACAGACCACACTCACTGGACTGTTTAATAAGGTCCTTCAAGAATAGAACTCGCGGATAAATCAATTCACCTAGACTATTACATATGATATAAGGTACGTTAGATCAAGGCAAGGGTTCTACACACTTGGGAATTATACATCAGCTTTTATTCCATGAACCTTGCAAATTAAAACTCCAGTGAGTGCCTGAAATAAGTCCAACAAATCTGTAGAGCTTGCGAACGGACAATGCAGATGACTATTGAAATATATCATAGTATATATTATTATATAATATACCATATATATAGATACGATCTGATAAGCTGACACAATGGGCATATAATGAGTATCACATTGAGCGGTTGTTGGAAAGACCGTTGGAACGAAGAGGGGACGTCAGGTGCTTCTTCCTGTATTACAAGTGCAGGCGGCACAAGTGCTTCGACATAATAATACCCTATCCCCTAAACCGTGCAGTTAAGTGGATACCTACATTGAGATTTTCAGGGGATGGAAGAGGGTGGGGAAGAATATACGAAGCAGGAAGGTGGACTTTTTGGCACTCATAGGAGGGGTACGGGGTTCGCTTTATGAACGATTTAATCGAACATTGAAGGAGAGAATGTGGAAAAAATTTTAGATTAGTAATTACTATTGGATTAACATTGCTATTGTTAGTATAACCGCTGGTTCATATTCTTAGTGGAGTAGTAAACAGACTTCACCATGTGTGGCTACTCCATCAACCAGCCCGACACCAACGAGGGATGCCATTCTTACCGACAGAGCCACACTCCAACAGTGACCTTCCGATGGAGCGCCAATTCTGCGGAGAGAGAGAGGAAGCAAAAATTACTTCCACGTACTTACCTCGAATATCTACAGCTGTAGCACGTGATTTTTACAACTGACTGAATATTGTTACTATTAATTAATTTATTTGACTGCTGTTCCTACAATAAATATATATTGTTAACTTCTGAACAAGTGGTGATTTGATTACTGGAGAACAGACCCAAAACCCCCCACACATCAGCAACGGTCCTGCCATCTGACCGAGGAAACTGATAGCTCGGGACGCAACACCCCCTGTACGACATTATCGACGGCCTGGTTTGTACCTGCGCTCTGCATTACTCACAGGTATCATTATTCGGGAATAGTTCCTGCGCCACCGCTGTAAAATTCTACGGGTGATTAGTCCCTGACAGTCTCGCTTATCATCTCTGGCAAAGATTTATTTCATATTGTATTCGCCATAGAGGAGATGAGAATTGTGAAAGAGTGTATATTTTTTTTGTTCCAAGAGGATGAACTAAATAAGCAACATAATTTTAAATAAAATAATATGGCAAATGATCGAGAGGTTCTCAGAGAAATTTGGGAAGGTAAAATCCCGGTTTGCTTCCAACTTGACTCGGAGGAAGTCTGTGAATTACAAGCACCAGACCCGTTCTATCTGATGGTCCCCAGGTTGAGTTATTTCCCACTTTGCACTGATAAGGTGAAGTCAAAATCGAATAATGTTTTTCTGTTGTTTCTATAGACATTGGCATACAAATAACATTGTTTCAGGTTAGGAAACATTTCATGCGGCATATTCAACAGGACAAACAAGAAAATGAGATGTGGCTCGAATTTAATGGAATTCCGTTGAAGTGGCACTTCCCAATTGGAGTTTTGCTTGACACCTACTCGAACGATGCGCAGCTGCCTTGGAATATAATCGTACACTTTGACAAGTTTCCTGAGAATTATATTATGCATTGTGCGAATAAGTGAGTGGGTCAATTCAGTTGTTCTGTTGTGAGTTGAGTTTTAATTATGACACTTGCCATCATTTTTAGCCCAAATTTCTGGCAATCTATAATGCAATGAATTATTGTTAATTGCCGATGACTACAGAAATTTCCTTTTTCATTATTTCAGAGAAGTCGTCGAGTCTTATTTCCTTTCATGCGTTAAGGAAGCAGATGTATTGAAGCACCGAGGAACTATAGTCTCCAGCATGCAAAAAAAAGATCATAACCAGTTGTGGCTTGGTCTTTTAAATGACAAATTTGACCAATTCTGGGCGGTGAACAGACGATTAATGGAGGCCAACGGTCCGGACGATGGTTTCAAATATATTCCCTTTCGATGTTACCTCAGCGAAGAGGAATATGTCCAGAAACTAGTAAAGCCAGTCAACGAAGAGGGACATAGGAAAACATTGAAACACTTACTCAATGAAGTATTTCCGAATCAAGAGAACCTTGAATTTATAACGCATGGAGTCAATCCTCCATTGGATACACCTCTTCAGTGGCTCTCTGAACACATGAGTTATCCTGATAATTTTCTCCACTTTTGCGTGGCCTCTGTATAAAGATCAAATTTCACAACAATATATGGATAATCGTGCGTACTATATTTAAATAATAAATCATTATCTAAGTATTGTACGCTGTGTGACAATATTTAATATCACAGTTGGTTCTAAACTCAGAGGGATACTGATTCCAATGAGTTACAGCTTTGTACTGATTGGATTTTGGAATTGCTACTGATTTTAATTTCTATTATTCCATAGTTACCATTGGATAACAGACTGGAGAGCATCACTTGAATTCCCGAAATGATGTGGAGAATTTGGTGCATCTAGAGTTCTGAGGAATGCCAGCTGAGGGTCCACAAGCGAGTGAGTGGATGCCTCGGTATCGAAATGTGGAATTGATTTTCCAGACAGAATTTGGGTTGCTCACAAAGATAGGTGCACTCTGATAGTTATGCTGAAGAAGCCAAAATGAGGGATAATTGAGGGACGAAGAAACTATGACACATTCGGGTTGATTTTACACTTCTATCGTGCACACTAAAAATAATGTATTCAGAGTAAATGTCAAAAAATGTTCTTTTAAATATTCCAATGTATTGCGACAAGGCAAATCAGAAAATTTTATTATTGTATTAATACCCAATCTATATTCTTATTATAATATTCTAGAATAAATTATACGCCCCCTAATCTGTAACCGGAACGGTTACCTCCCCCCTGCAAGTATTCCTGCCCCCCCGCAATCCCATCCCACGAAAACAACGTATCATCTGCCTTACAAGTCGACGACGCACTGATCAACGCCCTTCACGCATCCCAGGGAACAGAAACTGATGATGACGTTACGCCGGAATACCTCAAGCACTCCCGGGCCTAGAACATCGCGAATCGGAAGTATTTCGCCCTGGTTTCCCCGCCCTTATCTTGACGCTCACTCAGGATTCACTATCACCGAATCAGAGTGACCCACTTGTATCAGAAATAAAAAACAACACCGGTCATTGGCTGAGATGGTCACCAGATCAAAGGACTAGCTAGCACAGGGGGAACGACGCGCCGACACACTTCATGTTATCCAGACCCTGTGGGAGACACGTGCCCAGACGATTGTCAGAAGAAAGACTTGAGATTACTACGAATTAGTGGATCGGTGATATTGCATTAATTGGATCAAGTCACTCATTTACCTGGAAGGAAGGCCCCGACAATTGGACATCGAGGATTACCGATTCTGGCCTTACCCCCTTCCTCTGAGAGTAGTCTTTGGCTTCCGTCACTTCCGACTCGAATATTATCAAGGATTTTCTCAATACAAAGTAAATGACAAGGCCGTTGTTGTTTAAAATAGGTTCTTATATTTTCTTCTCCAGTTTCAAAATTATATCTCTATAATACAATATCTTTTTTAATATTACTTCTGCGTGTTTTCCAAGCAGAGAACTTTAAAATTTAAGTCATTGATAGTTGAACAAACATGCGAATAAATTGTTTTATTTTTTACAAAATTTTCTGTTTTGATGACTTACATAAATATATGCAATTGATCCACGCAAATGACAAGTTACGGGTGATTAAAATTTGTATTGTAAACTCGTATTTTTTTCTAGTGATATGAGTCGATATTCATTGTAGGGACCTTATACAGTTTAAGCCGAAAGGTCGCAAACCTTCATAATGCTTGATTATCACAATTTGAGCAGTTTTGGAACAGGCAATATCCAAAGCCTCATCAGACTCGGTTAACAGTTCCCATGTCATTATCTTCATCAATACAGTTTTCAAGGCACCGATAATCGAGATTCAAGAATAACTCTTGATAGGAAAATTATTATTTACGTGAGTTTATGAAATAATTAAAAAATTAATTTCTTCAATACGTCGTCCGTATAATTTTCACATCTCTGTCGTTAAGTTGTCGATATATTTTTTAAAAAATACATACACATCGAAAACAATGTATTTCATTAACATTTCACATATGAACAGAATTGTTAAATTTTAACTTTATATTAATTTTCATATAAATAAGTAGGGAATTTACACGTATATAGATCCATCATTGCAGATAATCTTGGCCGCCTTTAATTGACGGCCACTCATCTCACATATATCTCTGGAAAAAATATATTGCCTATAGCCGCTATTTCTTGTCACCAGGATAGTTGATAGACTTATGAGTTGCCGACATGCAACGAAACAATGATTTCTAATATTGAACGATCCTCTGGCGATAATTAATGCCCTGATGCATGTTTTATTCTCTCCTCGTAATTATTCTTTTATTATTTACAACATTCATTTTGTTTTAATGTTATGGCATTAGGTAATTCATTATGGCTTCGAATGTTAATCTACATTATTTAACGAGTCTCGCTCTTATTGTTTTCTCATTTTTTTTTTTCGTTAAGGCCCGGATTTGTGTTTCATTTCACTCTCTACTCACTTATTACAAAATTTAGTGTCCAAGGGCGGAGTCGCCTTTGTAGATTGAAAAATCAACAGAGACAAACAATCTGGATAACGTTCGCCTTGGGCCTTAATCTTGTGAATGTCTTTCCGTAATTAATGATAGTTTTTCTCATTTTCGTAGAACTCTTTAGTTCTAACTACAAAAATAATAACCTTATGTATAACATCTTATCTGGATAATTCAGCAGGATCATAAAAACTCGAAGGTGTGTATTGCTTTTACATAAAAGGCACATTTTTTTAGGCATCTAGGGTTAAAAATGGGTAAACACATTTCCCCTTAATTTCTTGTTTATCGTAGCTTGAGTAAGCATCACGTATAAAATGTTTCATTTAAAATATATTCGCTCACTTTCATTGTACACTCTTATTGATATCCAATGAAGTCATGGGAATAAATAATACTTCTTTTGTATATGCCTTGAAAGTAAAAATCATTAGGACCAGTGAACTAGTTGAAATTTGACGCTTTCCAATAGATCATTTATGTATGCACACTCTTCACACTCCTACCTACGGAAATATATCTCTGCTATTCGAATATTTACATTTAACTGAATGTATAGATTTAATTGCGAAAATGAGCCAGGGGAACACTGATTATGTTTACTATTCATTGAAATCTTCTGCAAGGGACAGAGAAATACTAGTAATGTTGTTTTCTTTCTCCATCATCGGAAGCAATATGCTTTGAGCAAGTAATATTCGTATCTCTGTATCAAAAGTGATTCTCTTTAGTACGTACCGACCGGCGGAACGTAATCGCTTCACGAGAGTTGAGAAAATTACTCCCAAAATGTAAAGTACAAAAGGTTCCAACATTTAACGTTTAATTTACATGAAATTTCCATTGATGTTAGTATGGACGAGTCAGTTGATCAGTTGATTTCTGGAATATTCACGGAAAGGGTATCAATTCACAGTCTATTGAGGTTTTCTTCAATCAAGCGATGCCAATCGCTTAACGCTTAAAAATCAATTTTCATTGAGAAAAACAAGAAATGGTTTCAAATTTATAAATCACGCCATAGAATCTAACAAGAAATTCGTCACAAGTTTCAGTAAGAATAATGATGGTAAATAGGAAATCTCATGAACAATTCAATTAGAAATTCCCTTTAAATGAAGAATTTGAATTTCTCAAAAATCCCAACAGTGGAAGAGGGAGGAAATACATGGAAGGACTACGCGCCAATCACATGAGCTGAAAATGGGAGGCTCAGATGTTTAAAAAAATAATTTTTGTCAGGTGATATTACAACAAGTGGCCAACTGTACCTCCCTTCGATCACAAGTAATCGAATAGTTATTTATGAAACGCTTATGCAATAAGCCGAGTTTATTTGCACGTTTATTTATACTGCGCGAAGCGCAGCGTACTCGGCTTGTGGCACAACGTTTCATCAAATATTATAGATCAGCCGGGCGTGTGTACAGACCTCACCTTTGGCTCAACCTGTAAATTTCGCATACATTGAAAGCGAATTTTGTGGCCTCAGACGCGAATGGACTATTTTGACGCGGGGCGACCGTTGCACTAGCGGAAAAGTAGTTTTTTCGATACATGTGTGTAAAAATTGTTTTTTTGTTGCCCATGATCAGTGACATAGTCTCATGTATGAAAATTTTGTACGATTTCTATAGCATTTCCACAGAAAATGAGAGTTTGGTTTCGCACTGGCTCATTTGTCATTGCGTCTTGTGCAGCTTCGCCAATCAGATTTCAATTTTTATTTGAAAACAAAAATAAAAAATTTTGTATTTTTTTATACAAGGCAATGTCGGCATCTTCGACTGTTTTCTTTTGAAAAATTTGAACGATTACTAAATCGGAAGGCGGGTTCAGATTTCCAATCTTGTTTTTCTCGTTTGTCCCTCTTTGTTTTATGAAATGTATTTATACCGCTGGTGGGAAAATTCAGGAAACAAAAAGAACATTTGTGCTAATGCTTTCCTATGATGAATATTCCAAGAGGAGAAATGGAAGCTTCGAGATGTGGGGTTTTTCCACAATTTTCTTTTGATAATACTGATGTAAAAAAAGTTTTTCCAGTTGGTTAAAATACCACGATTCAATTGGAGTTGCAAAAAAACTTCCAAATAATAATTTCAATAATTTCGATATTGAATTACAAAAAGCGCTGAAAAATTGTTCTAATTTTTTTGTAAGAATTTCGAGGCTAAAAGATTTAATCACACGGGGCGCCTCTAATTAAACCGCGGGCTCTTTGCTAGACCTCTCGTTTTTCATCCATACATATCAAGGACTTATTGCCACTTTTCATTTTCCTTGCAATTGTCTGGGAAACGGTCAACAAGATTGACAGGAAAAAACATTCCGTTTTCCATTATTTGTCATTATTCAATGGCTCACGAAATTTGCTGCGCGTTTTCGTTGAATTTTCTTGAAAATTTGAAATTTTTAGACCATTCACGATCCCATGATCATTTTTATCCTCCTTTATTAGAAATAAAATAAAATAACTATTGCCCCATGAGTTGGTACGAATAAATCGACAATAAATTGCTGTTAATTGCGTTGATGAATATAGGACAGATTACGTAAAGACTACATCATAATAATGATACTCTCGAAACATATAAAGTGCCACTGTCAACATCATATTGTCCAAATGAGAAAGCTCATCCAAATCATAGAGACTGAAAGCCAATGAAATCTAAATAAAATGTGGAGTCGCAGAATACTTAGCAAACGCACTGGGTATAGGCTCGGAGAATTCGGTGATGTGTGAGGAGGGCGCATGCCAAGAGACAGGTACCCGCAGGCTGAGCTCAACAGCATAATCGTGACCCCGTTCGTCATTCAAATTGCAAATGCCACTCCAATTATTGTTGCTGACAATGAGATTTTTATGGCTGTTGGGAGTTGATTGATTATGCTGTTGATAATAGGGTGTCTCATCTGTTGGTTTGCTAATAGGATTATCGAGATAGGGTTTAAATAGAATAGCATCTTTCTTAGAGGACGGTGGAAAGACGGCAGGTGTTGGTGGTGTACGTACAGTGCTGGTAACGCGTTCAGTCTGCAAGGGAGATGGCGCACTGAGGTATTTTTCCTTTACCAGACAGAGTGGCGCCTCCTGTAGCGGTTGGTCTTCGCAGCTATCTTTCTTCCACTCGACATCCCTTGACTCGATGTAGGAGCGTTCAGCGGACGGGCCACCGTAGCAGAAACTCAAAGTGCAGACAGTCTGTTTTGATGGTGATGAGTTGATTTCAAAGCCACCTGGAATACTGCTGGCGTTCATTGGATCCGATGAAGAGTAACAGTAACAACTTGTCTGAGATTCTGAACAGCAGGTACGTTTTGATTCAGAGTAACACGATGTTAACGATGATGTGCATAGATTCTGAGCGCTCGCTGATTCTATTGACATCGATGGATAGTTGAAGTTGTGCGAGGATGAGTCACAGCAGTAGAGGGGTGATGAAGAGTCCGTTTCGATATCATTGCGATTATTCAAGCCAGTCCTAAGATCAATAGCAGACTCAGGGAGCTCCTGGAGTGATCCAAGTCGTTGCCGCAGATCGCCTCCACGCAGGGCAATCTCATCCCGAAGTTCTAGCTCTTGGCCCAACCATTTTTGAACCTGTCTTCGATTTATCCCAAATTTCCTGGCAGTAGCTCGCTGATTCCTCGCTACAACGGCATCCCCATGGAAAGCATCTAATACATCGAGCTTAAATCGAAGAGAGAATGATCGCCGTCGAGACATATTGCCACTGGGATTCTGAGGACTCGAGGATGAATAATCCATTGGATCCATTTCAGCATCTGAACAACTGCTGGTGGATCGGCAGTAGATGATGGCTGCACCTTTTGGCCTCAATTGATCTGAACAACTCGAGACTCTTGCAGGACTCGAACTACCCGATGGAATTTCACGTTGGCTCTGCAACAATGACGGCACTGGTGAGCTATCGTACTTTACCCCAGCAACTATATTGCAAATGGATGTATCTCGATCCTCCATTCTGGTTGAACCGCTCTCCTTCTGGCCACCTACATTGTCTTTCGGTGGTACACACATATCCAGTAGCTCATCCTCCATCATAATGCTCTCGTCATCTTCTCTTTTAATATACATTAAATTGCGAGAATGTTGTTTTTTCGTGAAATACATAGAGGTGTGTGCATCAACACACACGTGTACTTGTGTCCCTGGACTGCTGGTACGTCTTGTCGGGGTCTCGAAGTGAATGTCTCGGGCCACAACCGCCTGCGTGGCAATTCTACTGGTGGGTATGTATATGTGACTATTGACTGGATATACAGCGGTTGTAGTGGTGATATCGGGGGAACTTGGTGCCTCGTCGCACGACACTGGAGTCGCCAGGGAGTCTGGACTAGCGCGTTCCATCTTTATCGCTGGTGCAGGCGAGTCGTTTCCGGGCGAGTCCACATCTCTCAGATGCGAATGAGACGACGAGGAGGGTGGTGAGATGGATAGGGGGGCTGCTGCTGGTAATGGGGATATATGGTTGCAAGACTGATAGATATTACCTTGGAGAATTTGTTGATTCCTATTAATAGGGCAGTTGTATGTACAGGGAGTATGATTAACCAGGTAGGATGTCCGATTGGATTGAAGATACATCATCTGAGCATCACTTGCCCCATGATAATTGGTCATTGATTGGTCATGCGTTGAATGATTGACGATATCGTATTTACATTCTGGTGGGGAATGAGAAGAATCAATTTTGTAGCCATGGATAGCCATGGGAGCACTGTCTTCCAAGCCATGATGGGCGAGTGGGTGTTGATTGTGTGAATGTAGATCCTGACCAGAGTATTCAGTGCAGCCCATCATTAAACTATGTATGGGCAAAATATTTGCTAGAGTGTGCTGCGTGTAGGGGGCCGATGTAGGCGAGCTACGATGCGATAAAGAATGAGCTGAAGGCCCTTGTGGAGTAGTCAACTCATCGCCGTGCAGTCTGGCGAGGCTGAGGTTCAAGGCCACTGCTGATGCTACTGCCACTGGTGCTCCACCCGACAGTGTTGTCAATACTGGTGGCGGTGGTTCATCACTTTTTGATATTGCTTGGTTATTTGTGATATTTCTCTCATTACTCTCACCAGTTGAGCCGGCAGATTCCAGACTTTTACCAACAACAATTAGCCCGCTTCTATTGGCACTCTCAGCACAACTACTTCGCAAATTCTTTTCACACTGTAACCACTTTTGTATCTGTCTCCTGTGTATTCCATATTTTCGTGCTGTTGCACGCTGATTACCACGACATTCAATATCACTACGATATGAGTCTAACACTTTGAGTTTGAATGCTGCTGCGAATATACGTCTACTACCCATAACGCCAACAATCTTCCTTGGCTGATTAGTGTGATTTCGCATGAGCAAATTGTTGTTCACTCTTTTCACTGAACTATTACTCTCACTCACTACCTCGCCAACACCGTGTGCCATGACTTGAGGATGAAAAAATCTATTCCGGTTGAATGAAAAAATTTCCCTAATTTTATAATGTCTATTCTACCACCATTTATTTTTTCCTCACAAAACCAGCCAACTAAACAAAACCACAAATTGTAATACATATGTGGTAACGTACTGTGCATTTGCAATCACGTGACGTATGAAAAAGTTCTTGGAATATTGCCAACAACGATGGCAATGAGCACGACGCACGAGGATACCTTAACGCGTAACATTGCACGAAGTAGCCTGCTCGCACGGCGCACAGAGTTCCTTTTAGCTCTGAGTAGATGCCGTAACTAATTTTCATCCCCACTCGTTTCTACCACTACACCCAACAGTGTAACACAGCCTGCTGCCCACCACTAAAGCAGAGGTCTCAGCATTTCGCTCTCCCCACACTGGCTTAGGTAGCGGTGTTGCCTCTCCCTCATTCTCCATTTTCCCCCCTATCCGCCGGACACTATTTCCCCTCCAAATACCCTCCCTCCTTGCGTTTCAACACTTGCCAAACCATGTTGCTTGCAATGGTGTGAGTCAATGTTGTTGAGAACTTCCCCTCTACCTCGCCATTGGTGAACAGCACAAGCGCTCAGATTTCAAACATTAACCCATACATACATACATACATACATTCATTATCAGTACTAGTCATTCCTCTTTGTTTGCGCCACTCATCCGACTCCTCCATCTCACTCACTTTTTTCGTGTCTTTTCAATATTACGTTCATTATTTTTATTCAATCAACAGGAGCCACCATATAAAGTGGCCAGGCCCCGCTAGGTGCCTTGTTGAATAAAAAACCTGCCATCTTGTAAGTTTTACTTCCGTTAATGACGCGCGCGCTGGAAACGTCATGCTGGCGTGACGATGCTCTCGGTGCCATGTTGTCTGCCGCAGTCGTCTATTCTGATTGTTGGCATCATTCGTTCCGACTTTGACCAGCCAATCCTGGGAGCGACAATTTTTATCTCCATTTCATGGAAAGTCTTCCATTATAAAATTTCCCCTCGGTATTTATCATTTGGTTTATTTTCATTCACTTATCCATCCATCCATTTGTCTTTCCTCTTGGTCTTATTGGTTGAGGCTCTTGGATTTTTTTTTGTACCAGTTGTATTTACGGCTCCACTCTGTCTGGGCTCATCTCTCGAGCCTATACTGTATGCGATATTCAATACCAGACTGCAGGAGGGAAAATAAATGGATAAAATTTTGCCTATAGGCATTGCAATAATGCCAGTGGTATTGTACTTTACTGCGATTATAACCCCTCATAATTCAATTCTACGAATTCTAGGAATAGAAATCTATACCAGATCCACTGGAGGGTCAAATTCTCCGAGTGGGTCAGACATTGAAGACATTTTATTAGCCCTCTAATTATGTGCACTCTGAGGAAAGATGGCGACCCCTCCAGAGTTGTCAATCACTTGGGATTTTAATTAATTGACTTGACATATTTACAAGACTCGGATCGTCCGCCCCCGGTCTCGCCCGGTAAATACAACAAAATAATAATTTTTTTTTCAGCCACGTTTCGTATTTTTTCAATGTCTCTTGAGAGCTTTGAAGGGCCTAGAACATTTTGATAGGCGAATACAAAGATTATACGTGATTTTTTTTATTATGAGAGCCGACAGTTAATATGCAACTACACGCAACGTTGCCAGGTGTACTCATGTAGGCGAACAGTAGAGTTAGAGACTAGTGTTGTTCGTAAGCCCAGCCAAAGAGCAAATAACATGACTCAGAGTCACCACAACATGATTTCATTTAGGAAAAGGACGGATTATAAAATTCCTAAGTAGTCCCCGTTCCCAGTTGTCTAGAGATTTTTTATGAGACGTCTTCCCAATCTCTTGATTTCCGTTTTTCCTCTTGCCATATCTGGGAATGATTGAAATAATGTTGAGGATGTGATACAATAATCCAGGAATGACCCCACTGGGTCCGTTAGTATTCGTAGGCTTTAGCACCTGCTGCATTAAACCTTATCCTCCTTCAACTATACAACCGCAAAACCAACTTTTACCAGGACTCATCGTTGTGGAATCCCGTGGTATTATCTGGCATCATACATCAACTAAGGTAGAAAGGGTGGCGCTTTCGATCACGCCATTCAAGTCCCTCACTTAATACGTGTGTGCCCCCATATATAACTCTCGTCCCCCCCCGCCGCCGCCTTTTCCCAGAAGTGACTTGGGCGAATGGCATTCCACAGACCTGACCAGTTGGAGAATTTCGTGCTTAATATTATTATATACGCAGTTTAGGAAACGCATGCTGTACATTAATTTGTTGCACATATTCGTGTACAAAATCTCAGAGCATAGGAACTAATGGAAACCAATGAGGAACTTTCTCGAACTGGATCCAATCTCATCATTATATTATATTATATATATATTTATATTTAACGGAATTTATTGCAGGAAAAATCCAAATAGATTCCTTACAATAGGCCATTTGATTTTGATTTATTCTGATACTATTTCTCCCCAGGTCGATCATTTCCAGATAGTTCTATACTGATGGATTGTAAATTTTCGAGCAATGTAAGAGGTGGATGTAATGTGGTCCAGCTTATTTAATGTTAGTTGGTTGAGTCTGTTGAGGATGGGTTGTTATATTATCACTAAACTTGGTATTTTTTCGTTTCAGATTATTCTACATCATTTCCAATGGAAGCTAGGCAATGTCACGATGCAACGATTGCAAGGTAAAAATCAGCTTTCATATATTGACTTTAAAATTATACATTGCCATTGGCGGCTTCACGAGCCTCCACAGCACGGCCTGTGGAATGACAAACGAGCAGTAATGGAAAAAACTATAAAAATCGTATTAGCGATGTGATTAATATTTTCATCTTTTATAAAATCACTTGAGGAAAAACGTCGCTGCTTCTCTGTCTAGTAGGTCGGTTGCGCGGCGAGTATTCGTCGCCACGATGGCTGGCACGCTCGAATTTGTCCTTGGACCGGAGTTAGACGCGCTTACAAATACAAGTAAGTGGATAGCCGGCCATGCTAGCGTATAAGTGGAAAAGAGATACAAATAGCATTGAAAAACGGCAGTGTGGCAACGCAGCAAAATACATATGGAGCTACGAGTTCCCCTCCTTTGTCTGACGGCCGGTTTCGCCAGACAGGGTGTCGCCAGTTCGGTCGACTCGATGGCCCAAGTTGTGGGAGCATTTAAGGGGAGAAGGACGAAGGGAAGGGGAAGGGGGAAGGGGAATGCAAGTGGTAGATGGTAAGCGGCGGAGAGAGGTCGAGAGGCGTCCATAGAAAAGGGCGAAGACTCTAGAACTGTGAACCACGAGGAGGCGAGAGAAAGACAGAACAACAGAACAACTGAGAGAGATAGAGAACGGGGATCATAAACCCTGGGGCCACCAGTAACAATGGATGACTGAGGACACAGTGGAGATCAGAGTAGGTAGACACACACTCGTAAAAATTGGTCAACGGTTTATAGGAAAACAACAGAGGCATTCACGGCATACATATACATACAGTGTTGGATAGCAGCGGCGTCGCTCGGGGACCTACATTCATATGGGTGCGATGTTTGAAAACTTCCAGCCTGTTGGAATGTTATGTGGCCCCCGAGTTGTTCTATGCCGATCACCACCTTCGGGTAACTGCCCATAGATACTCTCTCTCTCTATTATTCTCGAGTCCGGTTGAGAATCCTGATTGTCGCTTCCTTTTTCTGCCCTTTTTCTATTCTCCTCTGGCCTGCCTCTTTTTCATGTGTTGGCGGCCCAAATGGTCTTGTAACCAGAGACGTAACTCTCGGTCTGGTACGCGCCAGACCCAGCGGCGCCCGGACATCGACACGGATTTTAGTGCATTTATGCGGTGGTGCATTTTCTTTTTTTTCCTCCCATTCTTTTTGGTTTCATTCTCGTTGGATTTTGACAATTACCCGGCTACAAAATTTCCTCGTTCTGCCGCTTTTCCATTTTCGGATTAACGAATAGGTTTTGTATCTTGATTGCCATCCTTCGAGACTAAAGCCCTACATTACTAGAATTGAAGAGAAATATTGGAACTTGACAAACAGCAACCTCAACAAAACCGACATAAAATTCCTCTGGATACCCTCGCACTGTGGGAAATGAAGAGGCTGACAGATTAGTGGCTAACCCGGTAGAAAATTCATCAGATGAATTCCCCATTCCCAACGACGAAATCAGTAGCACAACGAATACCATTCTGACACAAGCCACGAATCCCAATGAGAAAAAAGGTGTCAAGTTCTTTGAATCATTCTATAGACAATCTCCACACCCCTGGTACAAAAAATGTAAACTCTCTAGAGAAGCCATTGTTAGTGTCAATCGTATCAGAGCAAACCACTATCATCTAGGGGCGCGTCTTTATACCGCCTTGGGATTATAAATGAACCAAACTGCCCATGTGGAGTAGCATCCCAAGATTTCGTTTCCAAGAAACGAATTGTTAGCTCGGCTGAGGAAGTCTATACCTGCTCTCCTCCTTACACAACGAATAATAAGTATATAAAAGTAATTTGCCAATACTTGAAAGAATGTAAGGTAAGAATCTAAGATTATATCGACAGTGTAAATAAATCTGATATATAGATTTCCATACTTTAAACAATAAAACAAAAACCAACTAACGTTGGTGGCAGAGTCTGCTAACCCAAGTTTAGAGTACGGCAGTTATTGACAAGCAGGAGGTCGCTAATAAAGTAACTGTCTGTACCGGCAGTAGGTCCTGTAGCTTTACAAACTCATTTGTATGGATATTAGACTTTGTAACTTCCAGCCGAGTAAAAATAACTAATTCACAGATGAATTTGTGGGTTTTCAAGAAGTAAAATTCATGATTTCACGTGATTTATAGTAAACTCACTAATTTTTTGTGAATACGACGATGGAAATCATATTTGTACGTTTGAGTATCTGCAGAAATCTGTAATTTTGTAGTTTTTTAAAATATTTTAATGGAGTTAAACTGTCAGTGACTTTTTATGTCAAATCTCATGAAATATTTTTAACAGTGGAGCTTAGTAATTTTAAGCGAGAACTCACTTCTGCGGATCTCGACGATTTTGGAATTAAATTCTTCAGAATATCAAGTAACATGAATTGAATGTGACTGTCTTTATCATTGCAATTCGACAGAGTGTCCAGCAAATTCGTGACAATATTAATAATTAATTGAATGCCCTCAATGTCTCGCGAATCTAGTCTACCCGCAGCGTCACTGAGCCAAACAAGTAGTCCAGAATTGCGACAGAAAATTCCAACTTTTGGAATTTTCACGGCCGAGTTGATGATCTCGAGGATGAGAATCTTCGTGGCAGGATCAGCAATAGTACTCCCATGAGCATAGAAAAGTGTCCTAAACAGGGAGCACTTTGTTGATGCTTGCATTTCCAAGGGCGTCTTTAATCCATCTCGAATGACTTCTAGAATCCAATGCCTATGTATCTTATGATTAATATCAGAACTATTGAACAGCGTCAAAAATTCCGGAATTGTTCTCAAATCGAGTTCGGCTTTGGCCATAAAAAACTTCTGCAGGGGAGAATAGAGTGGATTCAATGGTTCAGTGATCACCAGGGAACTCCTCGCGAGAAATGTCGAAATGAAACAATTTAAACGAACGTCAGCAAGGGGACATTCCAGAGATGCCATTCCGTTTCGAAGTGCGTCGATGACACGCATCCACAGTAATTTTTCTTTCGACCTGAAATTTACCAAAAATAAGACATTAATTACATGAAAGTAATGATTCAACTGAGTTTATACCTCTACTCCCCCAGTATTTCCATTATTCTTAATTGTTCCTCCTCTCAATCAAAAAAATCGTGTCCAAAATCTTGTAATTACCTAGTAGTCTCCAGATGAAAGTAAAACCTGGATAAAACCGTGAGTGCGGCCATACGAGTATCCTGACAGGAGCTTCCACAGGCAGCGAATACTAATGCCAAAGCCCCCGACCTCGTGACATTATGACAAGCAATGACATTATTCTCCGCTAACAAGTGCATTAATAACGGCAGGTAGAACGCGGGATCGTACATATTGTCACTCTGCTCGAATTCATTCAATTCTAAGCTCCTCCGCACCGGAAAATTGGCTATCGTTGTTTTAACCATGTCGATATTGAAGATCTGCAGGACTTGTGAGGCCGACGGCTGCCGCCAGATTACAGTGTCTGTCTCTCCTCTCACACTGTGATAAGCTGCTGCTGCTTCTCCACAGAGGTACGGCTTATACTCAATCAATTGAATTCCCGATCGCTCATAAAATTGAAGAATCAACAGAATTTGTTGGTCCGACTGACTCAACGTGGCGTTGTAAGCTGACAAATACAGGGGAATATGCGATAATGACATTATCGTTGGCCTCTTCCTGACAAGCACGAAAATCAGCTGTAGCAAATCCTTCTTCAGCCACTGAGAACTCAGCATGACGTTGACGAATTCCGAGTGCGATGTTGTCATCTCAAACAATGTCTTCACATATTCGACTTCGCTCTTGTCTTTGTATGAAATATCACAGACTTCTGATAAGGTCTTCAGCAGTGGGAGCTTTTTTGGTGAATCATCTTTCGACTTTTTCAGTCCTGATCTCAGGGAAAACCTCGTGAACTGCGGCCACGAGGAACTTTTGCTCAGGTCCTCAAAGACGAAATTTTGATCGTTCGATTTGAGTTTGGCGATTGTTTGGGAAGTGTAGGTGCAGAGGATTTCCATTTTACTCTCGTCCGTTGCATTCTTTTTCAAGGTTGAGACGATTAGACGGATTAGGACTTGAAGAAGTTGACGGAGGATTTCTTGAGGGCTTCGGTGTAATGCCGCGAGTCTTGTGAAGAGATTTTGGAGAAGTTTTATGTAGTTCAGGTCGACGGTTTCCAGTTTATCACCCCTCGACAAAATTGTTGTGGAGATTTTCTCGCATGTCTCGGGGCTGAAGGACGAGTCTACTAAGTAGGCGACAGAGTCCACATGTCGATTGATCCAGTCTTGATTGTCCTCACTGAATGAAAAGTAGTCGATAATATTTTGTTCATATTCTTTGCAAATTGTTGCCACTAATTCCAAGTCCCATTTGTAGGTTAAATTGCTTGACAAAACACTGAAGATCAGTTCACGAAGTCCAATTCGAGATTTCTCAGCTGAAATGTATTTTGTGAATAGTGGAATCAGTTTTGGATCTCTGGCTGTGAGAAAACATATCAGTCTGATTGTCGATTCACTAATTTTATTATCCAATAGGGAATTGAAGGTTTTCACGTCGACTGCTGGCAGGCAATGAGGGGAGGACTTGAGAAATTTGTGTAAAGAATTTTCCCAAATGTCTACATTTACTCCTGTATACTTTAAGTAAGTAAAGTGAATAAGCAGCTTGTGGACTACTTGAGTTTCTTCTGGTGATTCTGGATGATTTTCTGATTGTTTACAGTCCGATAGTAACTCCAACAGTTTGGGGGCCACTGCTCCCCAGATGGACAAGCTCTTCCTGTCTTCAGTTAAGAAACTGACTTTCGGTAAATTTGTCAATTTTTTGACAAGTCCTTGGAGATCAGCCAATGACAACTGAAGATTTTCAATGTATCTCACCAGACATGTGGTTCTTACTGTCAACCCACCGGCGCATCTTCTCAGAATTGCCTGCAAATCCGCCACTAATTTATTCCTGAAGAGGAGAAACAAGTCCGGGATATTGGACTCGTCATTAATCTCAACGATTTTGTCGAAAATATCCACAAGACCAGTAGTTACAATTTCCTCAATTGCAAGAATGGATTTGGAGACTGGAGTAAATACATTCAGAAGCACCGGATGTGTTGAGACATGCCTGGAGCATTCGAGGAGAGAGTTGGAGTCGCTCGCGTCGCTTCCGGTGTTTTTATAAAAACCCAAAAGTTGGATTATCACAAGTTTATATCGATCGAACTGCTCCTGAGAGAGTTCCTTCCTCTCTATAAATTGAGTCAGATAAAAAACGGTCATCCTGAGAAGATTCAAGACATCATAAGCCGAAAGTGAAGCCGTCAGAATTCCGTCCAATGTAATTTCTTCATCGGCAAGTAAAGATTTACTCAATTTTCCGATTATGTTTTTTGATAGCGTCTTCTTCAGTGGGATCGGAGTCTGTCCTGTCTTCCAACTCTTTAAATATTTCATTTCTCCGCTCAGAATATCCTCACTCAGATGAATCAGAGCATCTGGTGATGCTTGACAGTGTAGGGTTAGTACTGTAATAAAACCGATAAATTTTCCTGCACTTTCGTTCCATTGCTCTCTCAAACTCTCGAGACTTGTATACAGAATTGATGGAATACTCGTTGTCGGCTGCATCTTCTCCTCCTGAACCTTGTCAACATCTTCGACTACCTCAGGAGACATCGTAGAACGCGCAATTGTCTTCTGGATAATCATCACCAGCCACTGAGCGACTTCAGCTTTTTCGCTGGCATTCCTGAGGAGTCCTAAACTGTTCAACCAGATGTCAATCTGGTTCTCACAATTGTCGAATATCTTCAACTTGCCCAATAATTTTTTCAAGATCTCAGCTGCTCTGGACTTGAATATCTCCGAAGGATTCTCCAGCAGGGAAATCAGAAAATCAAAAGCATCTCTGACGAACTCACCCTCCTCCTGAAAACTCTTGGTATTTAAAGCCTGACTTACTTCAATTGCCTTCAACTTCATCGA
This sequence comes from Psyttalia lounsburyi, assembly GCA_030522865.1. Lineage (NCBI taxonomy): Eukaryota > Metazoa > Arthropoda > Insecta > Hymenoptera > Braconidae > Psyttalia > Psyttalia lounsburyi. The sequence continues at coordinate 19,848 of JAPYZN010001220.1, forward strand.
GTGCAGCTCGTCTTCTTCAATGTCTCCAAGTTGATTCAACGATGTCACCAGTATTCGAGGATCTTCTTTCAGCTCTTCAATATCCAGCCTCAGATATTCAGTGTAAATCTGCTGATACTGCTGGATTAAATCTAAAATTGATGAGAAGTGATGAGATTGTGGTGGTGCCAATGGGGCCTCCTGTGAATTAATTTCTTCAGGATCTTCCCTGAGCTCGTTGGCATGTCTCCAGACTCTCAGAAGATCGTCGACTGGCGGAGCGTTCTTCAAGAAATAATCCCTCACACGAGATTGTAAAGTTGAATATTCAGAGACACTTAGGTTATGTCTGGCCACGTCTAAAAATCTTCTCACTTGCCTCAGCATCACTGTCAGGGTCAGTACAGCCTCATGACGTACGACGACATTGGAAGCGGTGAGTGAAGGTACAACAGCATTTTTCAGTACATTGGAAGGCATCGTCAGTGTTAATGATGCACTAGCTAACTGAAGGGGAGTTAATTCTGCGAGTGAAGACTTGAGAAAATTCTCTGGTGCGACAGACCCCAGGACTCTCTTGACAAAGCCCATGACAGCCAGCCACTTGTTCGAAGGGCGAGGCACGAAAAAAGGTTCTGCGTACGTTAGCTGGGGTTTTATAAGATCAGGACAGGCAGCCAAAATTTTACAGACCAGATCACAAGGTTTCTCATGATCCCAGGGGCGTTCTAGACTCTGGAGAATGGTGTTCACCAGTTGGTTGTGCTTTTGCGTTGTTCCTAGAGTTTTGTCATTGAAAATAATTCCATGACGAGTTGAGGTTAGAAGAACTACGAGCAAGTCATGAACTGCCTCGACAGTAATAGTCTTCTCCTGGAGATCGCCGGCGTCGGTGACGCTTTTTCGTTTTTTCTCAGACCCAGGCCAACTGTTCGGACCTTTCCAGTTGTACAGAGACACTAAATTCTGGACAACGGGAGTGGAGAACACCTGGAGTTTTAATGTTTTACTGACACTACTGTTCTCTAGCACATGGGTCTTTATTGTATTTAAGACGAGCAGAATAGTAGATTGAGAGTCGTAAATAAGCTCCGGGAGAATACTAGCGAGCAGTCCGCGTTTATTTAGAAGTCCTCTGACGACTGAGGGCCTCGCGTCCACCAGAAACGAGAGAATAAAGTGGATGAAACACGTCCTGACACTTTGGAGATCTGTTGGTTTCGTTTGTTGGGCCAGTAAAGTCAGGGTTTCTCTATGAAACGAGAGGTGTGCAAGTAATTCACGAGGTAGAGTACCCCCCAAGGATACGATAGCCGTAAGAAGACGGAGAACGATTTTTCGTTGCTTAGGACTGCTCTGATTGGACATCATCACATGAACTGTTGACAGGTGTGCATTTATGAAGTGATGGCAGGCTTCCTGAGCTGCCCCAATCAGTTGGGGAAACTTTTCCAGGATCTTCATGATCACAATGTGCATGCCAGAAAATACTAATGACGTCTTGGTCAAATCCTTACTGTCACATCCTTCTAACAACCGTAGGATTTCGAGGACATTCCCGGACGCATTTATATATTCTGACGCCAAATCACGTCCGGTATTTTCCGTGCAAATACTCACGAATTTTCGCAGAATGTTCAGACCCGAAGCTGATCTAAAACTGGACTTGAAGTCACTTACCGAAAATTGGGCTTCCTCTTTGGACTCTTTTGGATTTGACGTGGGCAGGGCCTGTTCGTCCCCTTCATTTTCGCTCATTAACTCTTCCCCAATTTGTCTCTTGCCATTAGGTGAAGTCGTATCAGGAACACTTGAAGGCTCCTCGTTGGGAATTTCTTTTGATTTGTGTCGTATCTTTTTGGCTGGAGTCTCCACATTGTCAGGAGTATTATTGATGACGTCTGAATTTATTTCCTTGTTTTTCCTTTTTAATTTCGCTCTTTTGGATTTGATATTTCCATTGTTTAGGTTATCGCCCACTGTTGGAACTGGGGTCGATGAATTGTGGATAATTTTTCGCTTCATTTTACCTCTCATGACTTATTTATTGGGAACTTGGCTCACGTTAACTGCAATAATAATGGAAAAGTGTTATTTTGATTTGTTAGAAAAAAAAAAGAACATTGTTCGGTAGTCCTCTTACCTGTCGACTCCTCGATGAACAATAAAAATCATTTTATATTGTGTTTCGCTTAGCCTACAAACCGAACCAAAACACGACATGCACGTGGTAAGTGGAGACTAGGAAACAAGGAGAATACGAACGAACGTAGAGCCTCCGATGATAGGGCAGATTGGCGTCTGGAAGCGTCTAGCGGCGGCGAAGGGAACTAATTCAGTGGCCTCGCTGTAAATAAGGTAGGGCGCGTAGGAGAGCGTCGATAATGCGGCGTAGGACGTGGAGTGGGGAAAGGTGAGTACCGAGAGGACTAGCCGTACTTGTTGCTCTTAGACACACACTCAGAAAATGTCATAATTTTTGAGATTTTCTGACTCTTTATGATGTAATGAGGAAATATGTCAGATTTGAACATAATTTCTAAATAAAAAAAAATAATATGTCGGATTATGACAGAATGACATATTTCGTCTGATAGAATCTGT
>JAPYZN010001221.1:0-18020 GCA_030522865.1 Psyttalia lounsburyi
CCAGTCTCGAATTGTTGACAATCAAATGGATCACGCCACCATATGGACTCTCAAAAACACGTCAATCAGTCAAACAGTTTCCCCAAAAATCGATTAAAATAAACCAAAACCCCCACGAAACAATCCCACAAAATCGCGCAAAACATTTCGCCCCATTTCCTGTCAAAAATTCTAATACTTAATCCACCGACAAACCTGTTGATAATGCTGAGGTGGAACGCCTGGTGCGACCCTCTGTCCCTGTCCACTGGCCGAGTCCCAAGCAAAAGGTCCAACGATGAAGAGCCAGAAGATCCAAGTCATCTTGTGGCTTTCTGAAAGTCCCCAACAGGAGAAAAATCAGTCAACAAACGAGAATAAAATCTAAAATTTGTTGAATAACGATTTCCAAGCCCAGTAAATGCCTCTTTCTCCACTACTTGTAGACCTCAATCAGTCTTACTAATGATAAGAAAAATCCTAACTACCCGATTAATAGTCACGAAATCCTCCAGCTATTTTCTACCATACGTGAGAGTTCCTCGGAATAATCAAAACTGAATGTGCCACTGTATTTATGTGTTGGTTATGTTGTCCGGTCAAATGCTTGTGTATGTGACGTGGAGCCATGAGCGTGGAATAGGAGGCAATTACCTTATCAAACCTTGGAAAATCAATTGTCAAAATAATAAATAATAATAATAATAACCACTGAAAAAGAACATAAATATATTTTTATTACTATCATCATTTACTGCAAAGAATCAATTATCAAAAAAAACTGTTGCCAGACAATGTAATCTTATTATTAGTATTATTATCATTTTATTATTGATATCATTACTAGTTATTTATTTATTACTTTGAAAGTGTTGTTCCTACTTTCTGGAATTGCGCCTCCTCGACGAGCTCCTCGTGAAATTGAAAATTGTCAGGAGTTCCTAGAATTTTTTGAATTACCTGGTGCAGACGTTTCTCCCCTGAACTGACGGCGCGACGTGACCTGCCGGCGCGCCGGGGGAGGTGACGTCACGTCCTAGAGGAATAGAACGCCCTCTCGTATATAATACAGGCGCGCTCTGAGCACCGTAGCACACAAACCTCCGACCTATGATTGTGAACACATCAAGTTTTGAGGTTAGGAAGTAATCGCCATCAGATTGTTTTCTATAAATAGTTAGAAATAATAAAATTACTTTTCTGTTACTGAGAACATCAATAGTCTCAAGTGGAGAAAATCAGTTCTGGAGGAAATACATTTTTATTAATCTTTTAATAGTGAAGTTATGCGATAACTCTATAGTTCCTTCTGGCAGTTATTGTGTATCTAGAAATAATGGCGAAGCAATTGTCGAGTAAGTAAATAATGTTTTTATTCTGAGTTTGTGGAGGTTTCTGTCGAAGGAGGATTACAATTATTGGACCTTATCCTCGAGATTTATTCTGAGGTTTTTTCATTTTTTTACGCCGATTTTTGATGCTCTTTTTGGAGACACTCGAGCAAGTAAACAAGATATTTTTGGAATGCACTGGGCCTAATTTTTTCAGTCATATCTGGCCATTGAATAACTGAATAACTTATTTTTGGGTGTAACTGCTTAGTCTGTCGATTGAACATTTGCTGATCAAATTAATTAACAATTGGGAGACGGAGAGTTTATTATTGAGATCTAGGCCCAAAACCTCTTCATTTTCTTTGCAAGTATTTTTGCTAGGGTACTGTGGGACTGCGTGACTCAAGTTGATCTTTTTGCAATTAATTCTTTTTCCATTCAACAATTGAATATCAATAACGACGAGCTGGTATTTCTAGCTAGTTCTTGCATAGCCATCAAGATAGGAGTCATTACTCTCTACGGTCATTAGTGCATTTGACTTGATGACCGTCAAGGATGCCAAAATGACAGAATATAATCAAGTCATTTGGATTAGGTGTGCAATTAAGTTGAGCGTTAGGTCCACTTGAAAAATTGAATTTACTTAGAAATCTAAATCGATCAGAATTATCTCCACCTTCTGTGCTAATTTTATCGGAAATTATGTAATTTGTCCTGTCTTGTCTAAAAAATTCCATTATTTCCACAGGCTACTGGGTAAAATTCTTCACCAGTGCAGGATTTCCCCTGGAGGTAGCGACAAAGCATGCCCTGGTATTCTTAAACAATCGTATAAAGCCCGACATGCTGCCTGATCTGGACAAGCCAAGCCTAAAAGAGATGGGAATCACCCTGATGGGAGACATGATAGCAATTCTCCGTTACGCCAAGAAAGTCTCCGAAGAGATGACGTGCGAGAAATTCCTCGTGGAGTCAAAGGAAATCCTCGCCCCGGCGAGGCCACTAAAAGTAGCCAAGCCAATAGTCAGGAAGTCAACGGTCTTGATCAAAGAGCCAGTGAAGTCCTTGAGAGTCACCAGTTCAGTTCCCACGGATTCTCCCCAGAAGAGGAAATTCACCAGTGCCGCTGTTCCCCAAGAGCCCCAGGCTAAAAAGAGAAAAATACCGTCGAATGTCGTGGAGATCGACAGCGACAGTCAGGAGGAGTGGACGTCGCAGATGCAGAAGATGTTAAAAGCATCTGGAAATGGTGCAGTACCTCACAAAACAGGCGCAAGATCTCCAGGGAAAATAGACAGTGTCAAGAAGGCGTTCGAGCAGAAGAGAACGGTCTTCGATAGGCTGGGGGATAGCGCCGTTACCAGCACCACAAATCCAACTGTCGTCGACTCAAGTACAACCTTCAACGTCACCGGACTCGGTGACGTTCTCAGGAGGAATTCCAGTGTTTTTAATAGACTGGGGGACAAGGATGGAAAGTGGGAAGACAAGTCTGCGGGCATTCTAAGGAATGGAATTGCTGGCAGAAATGGACAACTCCAGGGAATCCTCAAGAGCAGGGGATCCAACCTGAAGGGAACAATGGTCAAGCTCAAATTGACGCCCAGTGCTGGGAGGATTGGAGGAGGAACTATGCATGCCGATCACGAGGAGGGCAAGACCAGTGTCTCCACTAGTGTTCAACAGCTGGTCAAGACTACCAAGGCCATCCAGTATGGAGGCCAGAAGATGGTGGAGAGGAGGATCAATATCAAGAGTAAATTAGGTGAGCTCCTGGTCATTCACTGAAACAATTGATCTTTAAGATTATTTGAATAAATTGCTAGGGAACTCGTAGGAACTCGAACTAACGAAATTAAAATATTCTTTCAGCCTCTGAATCTGGAGCAGTGCCGGCGAAAGCTCGACTGGGCACGATGGCGCAGAAACAAGTGACATTCAACAGAATAGCGACGGTAAAACACATTAAAAAAACCGGAGTGTTCAGTAGACTTGGGATTTGAGGGATCCCTGGTACTGACGTTTTTACGTGTTTTTCAATTTCTCGATTATTTCAATTAATCAATCACCGAAGAGAATTATTTTCATACAAAATCATTTTCATCTCGTCTTGTGTTATGAACAATTAACTATTATTTCTCGTGATATTTTTTATCACAAAGTTTTTTTACATCTGTACATATGCGAAATTTGACATTTATGTATTAGTTCGTAAGACTCATCTCGTCGTGCTCTTTTCATAAAAATTGTACGTCTAAAATATAGATTATCATCTAGGGTTAAATAAAAAATTTCAACTGTTACTCAGAATATTGTGTATTTCTCAATCATTGGATAATTATAGAAGAGTTATAATATAATACATTTCACTATTTCTTCATAGACATTACCCCAATTGACATGATAAAAAAATATTAATTTCTCCTCCGATATCTGTAAACGTGGACAAATTATTAGAATTTTGTCGAGATGCCCTCAAATGGAAAAAAAATTCAATGGTTATCACAGATAAATAAAAATGGGATGATCCACTGATGCAGGATTTTTGATCAATTCTGGAATGGACAGAGGCAGAATTTCTCATCTCACGATGAAAAATCAATTTTACCAGTTTTTTTTTTGGGAACTGAAAGTAATATTGGCGAATGGTGGAGGATGGTTGATAATAATTTTCACCTCTGGCTGCCGAAACCTCTGGAACCGTTGACAACTCGATGGCTGAAACTTAAATGGCCGTTTGCAATGAGAAACTCGTTTTCATTTTTTTTTTGCGTCAATAAAAATTGTCTCGAAGCATGTGAATTGATAAAAAAATTGGGCTCTAGGTTTCAAGTGAAGACAACAAATCTTTGCGAAATTAAAAGTACTTTTCACTCGAAGAAGTAGAAAAAATCGATACTGTCATACTCAACCTGTTTAAACAGCTGTTAACATATTTTCGTAAGAAATATTTGTTTTTTAATGAAAAACTGATGGCTCCGAGACAAAATCCCAGCTAGTGACAACTGTAAATATTCCAAAATAATGAATTTCAATATGTCAAGCGTTTGCGTCAAATGATAATCATCCTCTCTGTTATTAAAATGAACCACATCCTCTGATTAAAAGAAACCAAACAATTGGGAATATGCAACAATGGCCGAAATTTTAATGGCCGTCAATGGCCGGAGTTCATTTCAATAAGAAAAACGATGACCCAACATGTTAAAATTGACGCCCACCTTTCAATTGTAACATTATCCATGTTTTCAATTCCATTACGAGGGGCACATTCGTTTACAAATCATCCATCTCCACCTAAATTCCTGCAAAAGTAAAATCGTCCATAGAGTCTCGGAGGAGAAATCAATTTACAAAATATTTACATTATAAAAAAAACAAAAACAAATGCCTTAAATATACACCCATACCCTACCGATCAGATTAGACTACCCTAACTTTATAAATATTTTCGTACTTAGTTCAATAGAAAATTCTATTGGAGTTCTATTAACCGTCTGTTCCAGAGAATGTGTAATAGTCAATATCATACGAACAATCCTGATCCAAAATGTGTACAGAAAAATAAAATGCCCAAATAAATTGGCGAATTGTTCCACAAAACGTGGTGAGCTCAAAAAAAACCCCCCTCAACAATATAATCCGCAAAATCCCAATTAAATTCCCTTAAGGATCATCCGAGTTAATGCTGTTGAGATGACAAATGGAGCAATACTCAAGTGAAATCCTTCCCGAATTAACGTGCAGACAGATACCACTGCTATCCAAATTATCGAAAAGATCGTCAGGTTGATCATTCCTGAAGAGATCGAGTCCCTCGACGCCGTCAGGATTGAGATCAAAAATGCCAGTGTCGAAATCTGTCAAGGCAATGTCCACATCATCGATCCCAAGCTGTGAATCTTCAGTGGAATTAATAACATTGGGATTGCCCACGAGGTCACTTCCCTTGCGAGAAGGATCACAAGTGATGCCTTCAAAATTAAACAGATCATTAGTAAGTATTCCATTTGAGTAATTGTGATCAGACTCCACGAGAGACAGCAGAGTCTCACTTCGGCTGTGGTATAAATCATTGCCATTACCTGTTGAGGCCCCCGGGGATGTCTTAGGGGACTGCTGGGGGGCTGGCGAGGCCTCCAGCTTCTGCGAGTCCCACTTGATCTTGTCGCTGATTGTCTTGCACCGCCTCTGCTGCAGGGAGTCGTTCATCGTCCGCAAGAGGGTTGTGATGCTGGTGTTGTTGTTGAGGATATTCCTGAGGTAGGAGACCTCAGCTGTCAGCCTCTTCAGATCAATCCCCTGCTGTTGAACAACACTCGCGAGGTTCTTGTTGGCCTTTTTGTAGTACGTCAGCTTTGTCTCCATGCTCTCCAAGTACTCCTTCTTCCTCTGGCGGTTCACTCGTGCCATCAGGGCATTTCTGTTGGTGCAGGGGCGCTTCGAGGGCCCTCGTCCCCGCTTCTTCCGAGGCTCTTGGGACCTCGAGGATGCGATAGAACCGTCGCCTGTCCCCGAACGGTGGGATGCGTCCTCGGGGAGGAAGTCCTCGTCGGAGGAGTGGTCTTCGCTGGATGAGTAAGTCACTGTTCGCTTGCCAGTCATGGCTTCTTTGGAGGGGAGTGAAACTGTCTGGATGAGCTTAGCAGGTCTTGATGACTCCGGGAATTCACTCGAACACTTGAGAATCGGTTTCGGAGGCCGATAACAATCGGAGCTTCTCACGAGGTCAATTGCGTTTTAACGGTTTTAACTCGAGGAAAAATGGAGGCTCTAATGGAGGCCTTTTTATGAGGGACACGGCCACGACTGAACTGGGAGAGGGGCGCCATCTTGACGGCGACGGGACACTTCTCATTGGCTGGAGGCGGCGCTGGAATCTCCCCGGGACTTTTTAAAATTGGTAAATTCTAACGAATTTTTGTTGCAAATTTAATTATCAATTCGTCTTAAAAATGGGAGATAAATTATTGACTGAACGGATTTGATTTGTCAGCAGGCGAATGATAGAGAAAATATATTTGTAATGGTATCATTTATTTATTTAACGTCATATGCAACAAAATCGAGCAGTGGAGGGGATGAGACTTTGGCACGGTTTTCAAATTCTTATGTAAATTTACAAGAAAATGGAAAATTAACGAAAAATGCGATATACCACGTAACACTCTCTCATTCATTTTTCTCCACTGCATACGAGGGAAGTCACTGGAAGACGCCCGTTCTTAATCTTCTCAGATTATCCTGTGTTATTTTGATTCAATCGCTTCACCATTCTTTCGGGGGCGAAGAAGGTAATGAGGATCGACAGTCATCATTTGCATCTCTCACACGTCTCTCATTCTCCCCAGTCAATGATCCCTCAGAGCCAGAAGGACGTCAATGGAAAAATTCTATTAAAAAATGCTCGCGCATTCGTTCGACACTTCTACTGGATTTCCACGGAATTTTGCCGTCAATTTTTCGACAAAAAAAAACGCCTCTCACGCAATAAAATTGGGAAACTAGAGCTGGGAAATTTCCATAGAAAATGCGCCAGTTGAGGAAATTGGACAGATAAATTTAATTCTATTAATTTGTCTCACGAATGTTCAGTAGAAATCCAAAAGATTGTCCCCAGAATTTTTTCTCGCCCTGCACTTACGCCCCTCTGACTCCACGACTGCTGAACGATATTCTTTTTCACTCGTGTATCAACCTATTTCTCGACGCCATGAAGTTATTACTACTCTTCAATCGCCTGTCGTTGCAATTTTATCTAGTATATTTATCTCCATTTAATTGTTGTAAACTACAACGTCGCGATTATTGGTGGCTAAGGGTGAAGTTTTTTCTTCTGCATCCCTGCGAGGTACATGCGAATAGAGTATTCATATTTTCCACAGTATTTCACTACAATTTTACACACAAAATTATTTTCAAGAATCATCTTTACCTATAAAACCAGAAATTTTGATAAATGAACACGCGATAAAATTCCTGGGGCCCCTTATTTTCATAATTTTGGTGTCTACAAGCGAGACAAAAATCTCACGGAGGCCATTGTACCCACTTTTTGCAAAAAAAAAAATCCAACAATTGCCACAAAAAATAACTAAAACTAAAATCAACAAAAAAAAAATGGCAAAAAAAAGTTAAAATTCACGAAAAGTATAATTTTTTTTCTAAAAACTATTCTTTATCTCAATTGTTCCTCCAGAGAGACATGTACGTATGTGTGTGTTCCGCAAATATTCCATACATACCATGTATTAATTATCACGACTACGTAAGACACTTTTTCAATTTCTCCAAATAATTTTCATTACTTTGAATCACCCTTCCTACTCCCCCCGATAAACTCTCACGAATGCTGAATAATATCTCAGATAAAGAAAACATTTAGATTTGATTATGGATTTTTTTTTTAAATAGAAATTCTCGCGAAGACCGACGAAGATTTCAACCACTCTCTCGGTTATGATTATTTCCCTTATGATTTTTGTCTGCTGGTAACGGCACTCTAGGTCAAGGTACAATAACATCAATAACAACAACAACAACAACAACAAGAACAACAACAACAACAAGATATACAACAATAATGACAGGATTTAATTGATTAATTATTGGACATTGTGGAGGTGTCTTAGAGCCAGTTTCCATTTCTGTTACTGTTTATGGTTTATTGCGTGATTATTCATATTTTTTTTTTCTCTTCTAATAAATAATTTCTGTTCTCTTCACTCCTCTCGATTCTATTTCAATTTCTTTTATCTATACAATTGTTCAATTATTTACAGAGTTGAGGACGTTTTTTTTTTTTTAATTTGGCCCGAGATGTTAAAATAATACAAATTAGTATAACAATGAGTTGGAAATTATTTTGAATTGCAGTTAAAAGTATTCTACTTTTGGACAGAATTGGAACCTGAGACGAATGGTTCATTTTTAGGATTTGTTCAGGACATCTGAGCGGACCCTTCCCCAGCCCTCGACACGAAAATAAAATGTTGGGACGATTTTGAGAACGCAACTGACGAGATCAGCAGATTTTTGGCGATTATTGAGTCAACAAAATCCCTTCGCCAGGCCAGATCTTCGAGTGAATTCTCATTCCGGTGAGAAATAAATTCCTAGCGCTTGAGTATTGAATAGATTAATTGAATATAATTGTTCAAATAATCTAGCCTTCCTGGGAAGACATTCTATTCGAATTTTAAGTGCCAACAAGACCTAGACCTGAAGCATTCGTCCCTGGAAAAGTCAAGAGCATTAAAATTCAATACAACTCCTCGTCTTTTCCCCTCAGCATTCCCCACTCACATACGTACATGTATAAAATATCTCCGCATGAACCTCGCAATCCCACAAATCTCATATCGTAAGTATCAATAATCTGTACACATTTCGAAATTACTTATCCACCGAATTCATTATCATCTATAATCTATTTCGACACATATATCGGTTCTAAGTATTGTTACCAAGAGTCTGTGTATTTCTCCCACACACACCCAGTCACACCCTCGAGATTCCGAGTCTCATTAGTGGCGATAATTCAGCGGAGAGTGGGGCAAAATGGGGATCACAGTAAAGACAGTAGAATTGAGTATAAAAGGCGAGCGAAATTGTCGTAAAATTGCATTGCAATTGTGGCCAGTACTTCGCTCCCCTTTTGATTGTAAAATCAAATTGAAAAAATTCTGGAGAAGCCGCAAAAAATCAAATGGATTCACTCTTTAGAATATTGTCCACTGAACATTTCTATTAAGTACCTGATAGAAATGCCAATGGAAGTGAAATAAAAATCTCAAATAAAATTGTCTACGAAAAGAAATCCAGTGTCCACTTAGCCCCACTTGCCACCGCATTTTATCCTCCATAAATAAAATTGAGGCACTCATAAATGGCCTAGAGTACAGCATCTCAACGTTATCATTTGTTTTATCTACGCGAAATTCATCGTCTCATGATGGATAATGTATTATCACTGGATCCAAGTGGCTGGCACCCACTGCGGCTCCCGCTCCAGTGAATTTATCTCCGTGAGTAATTGATTGTAAGCACGATCCGTGTCATTATTTATGATGATCATGTCGAAGAGATGTCCATACTTGTCCTCCATCTCTCTGGCCTTCTCGATAATGTCCTTGAGCTCTTCCTCCTTGAAACTCTCATTATTCTTCAGTCGTTTCTGACGCAATTTTTCCAGACTCGGCGGCGCTACGAATACCACGTAAGGCTTTAGATCAGAATTCCGAAGGATTTTCAAGCTCTGGGGGTGTAAATTGAGTACACAAATTTTTCCCGAATTCACCACCGTTCGAATTGCCTCAACTGATGTGCCGTAATAAGCTTTTTCATACTCTCCATGCTCGACAAATTTTCTGCACAAAATGTCGGACTCAAATTGCGAGCGTGAGATGAAGTGGTAGTCCTGGCCATCAACTTCCGATCCTTTTCGGGGTCTACTTGTGTCTGCAAATGATGAGATTAAATTTAATGAGATGAAGCAGGGGTTGAGGAGTATTTCAACTTACGTGGTATTGCAGCAGCAAAACGCTCGCTGTCCTGCATGAGACGTTGCCGCAGCTCGTGTCTCCCGATATTCGGAGGTCCTATTAAAACAATTGGTCTTTTATGACTTGCCCGTGGGTAGTACAATGCCACCTCCTCGTACGTCAACACCTCCTCGCTATCGTAATCTGCAATCAATTATCTCCATCAATAATCTCCATTGAAAAGTGAATGAAAAAGATTTAATAGAAAATTCCAGGCTCTCCTGTTCACTCGAACAGTGAACAATTGAATAATTATAGAGAACAAACCGTCGATTGTCGAAGTTGAATACAGGGGATATCCATCCTCGTTCAAATTGCCCCCAAATTTACTTCGTTTCTTCTTCTTCTTTGGATTTTTTCGCGTGCACAATAAAGTACTGGATTTCTTTCCACCCCGGACCGTAGTCTTTCCCCCGGCTATTGTCTGTTTCATGGATTCTCGCCTGAGACGAAACAATTTTATCAACAACTCGTGCTAATTATTAGACAATTCATTTGAGGAGTGAAGTGTCGGGTACTTACTGATGCTGAAAGGCTTTGCTCGGAATTAAACCCGCCAGTGTTTGGTCCTCCTCGCCTTCGCGGTAAGCCTGCCACCAGTTGGAATCCTCTTGAGATATGACGTGGAGGACGTCGCCCTTCTGGAAGCTTACGCCGAGCTCTCGACACGGTATGTAAGGATCCTCCTCTGGATCGTAGTCAAAGTGGGCTCTCACGTGGTGCATCTGGCAGAAAAAATCAATGAATGAGTTTTCCCCATTCTCCCAAGATCGCTCGCTTGATTTTCAATTTTTTTAATCGTCAACGATCGTTGTTAAAATTATTATCTCGTCGCCGCGAACGATTGAGGGGAGCTCACAAAATTATTCGGGGGGGTATTGATTACTCCCCCGGCTTGAACTTTTAAGCTGATAATTCAATTCACCTGACTATTCTCGTCTTTCACACTGTTCGCCACATTATTTCGATAATTATTGGAGGCTGGTAACACGAGGAACGTCAGGCTCCCCTGCATTCCCGCTAGAATATCGCAGACTTCATTAACACTCTTGCCCCTCATCTCGACGCCGTTGACTTCGAGAACTTCATCTCCTTCGTGGAAGAGGCCGGATTTCTCGGCAGCACCACCTCGAACAACTCTCCCTGCCGCCGTCAAAATCACATTAATAAACAAATTCTCCTGATAATTATTAGCATAACAAATTTGTTGATATCAATTTTTCAATTGACCTCAATTGATCGTCCAAATGAAAACAATTTTGTGCCAAAAAAAAATCGTGCACGAAAATTGCAGGAACTCCGAGAGACAGTCGATCAATTTGTTCAAGGAAAGACGGAAAAATAATTGTTTACACTCGTAACGTACCAATTATAACAGCATCTCCTTCATTTCTGACAGTAGCACCGAGTGGCTCGTTCGTCTTCTCGATTTTAATGATCTTGATGTTCTCCGTGTTCCTCGAATCTCGATAACTCGATGAAAGACTTGGGGTTTCGCTGGGGGACGAGGACGACGGGCTCTGTTTGCGTTGCACTCCGTCGACGTAGGATATCACCGAATCGTGGGAGAGTAATAAACCCTCCATTTCGTAGCTGGTTAATAAGCCGGTGAGCTCCTCGACGATGGCCACGTTTTCGCTGGACTTCACGCTCGACGACTGCCACTCCTCGAGGACTTCGACACACTGGAAGTCAATTTATTGAATGATTTTTTTAGGAATGAATTGGAATACGATTTTTCGGGGGGAGGAGTGCAAGAGGACGTTCTCAGGGTGCGGTTGCGGGAAAATCGAGGGAGGAACTCACGTCGCGAGCCAAATTGGAGGCATCGTCGTCATAATGCTTGGGTAGTTTGTCGGCCCTCAGCCTCGACCTGAGCACCTGGTGGGTACTGAGAGCCGTTGCAAATCTCCTTTGTATTAAAAGCGTTCGAACTGCATCCAACTCGGCTTCCACCACCGGACCGGAGATTCCCAGAGCACCTGACAAATTCTTCAGCTGCATCTGCAACCTCTCGAGAATCGCCACGACCTCTCCGTAAGCTGAAACAATTCCAATCCAGTCAAGCTTCCCCTCAATTTAACGAAATAAATGTTTACCCGAGTACCAGATTTTTTTTTGCTAATGCAGGTTTACAATAAATTATCATTGAAAACAATTGAACAGGATCTGCACTCACTCAGAGTTGTTGGGGACTCCTCTTCTTTCGGGGAGGCCGAGCGACGCTTTCGCTCGGCCGTTGGAGTAGGTGTCGACAGTTCATCCTGAGTGTAAGCCAGGTTCTCCTGGCCCGCGAGGCACGTCGTGTGACTCTCCAGGGCGTGGAGCTTCTTCGAGCCACGTATCGATCGATGGAGATTCTCCTGGCGCTCCTCATGATCTTTTCTCTGTCGCAATTGCTCCTAAAATGCGCAGATAAATTACGTAATTTTTTTAATCATTCAATGAAAATTGTCCGGCTGTGAAATTGTGAATATTAATTGCTGTATTTATTAATGTAAAGAAATTACTTGATAGGAATTGGAATATTGAAATGTAAAATGAATAGATGAATAGATGGCAATGAATAAAATTAGAATACACTCGATTGAACGTTCAATTACGAATTAATTTCTGGGAAAACGCAGAAGCCACAATTATCATCATGCACGGCATGACGCATTGATTGGGCTTATCGCCCAGCAATTAGAGAGCGATTATGGACGTCGAGTGACGCCCCTCAGGGGAAATAAAGAGAAATCATTGATTACTCAATATTTTGTTTTTTTCTTTTGTCAAGACAATTGTTGATGAGATATGGAAATATCGGGAAGCCTCGGCAGTTCGACCGTAAGGCTTCTTTTCCCTCGGCGAGGTGAATCCTAAACAGCAGTTTCGTTGCACCAAATGAGCCGTTCGAGTTTTATATTAATTCTCTCACTTGAATTTCGTTTATTTCATTTATTTACCCATCAAATTGAATTTTTTTTCATGTTCTAGATCTTTCTCTTGTCTCTTCTACGCAGCCCCGCTAATTACACTCACGCAATCGATGTAATAATGTAAGATAATCGTAATATTTAGAGTTTGACCCAACAGCTGGTGATTTGAAAAACAAGGAAATTTATTGGGCGTGCAGAATTCCCCAACAAAAAATCCGTTCTCTGTTAATTCACAATTTCCGATTAGTTCCTCGATTGCGATTGTATTAACCTGACGATTGAACGCTCGTCCCGAAGAATGACATTGTCGACACACGGAAGTAAAATCGCCACGGTTCGGTAATTAACTTCAATGCTTTCCGTTTCCCGTGTATCCAACTATTACTAGAAAAATAAATAAAAAAAGTACTATCGTCCATAAACAAGGAAAATGTTTTCTCCCAAATCGCCGGATTTTTTTACACGAAATAAATTCTTGATTATTATTCCCTAGAGATTGTCATTAATAACAATCCGTGTAAAAAAGTCTATAAAACTACAAAAATTACTCGCGCTATTTTTTTTAGCCTCGGAATTTTCCCAGAAAATGCCTCCTCTCCGGAATTCGCAAGATTTTTCAGTGAAAATATTTCGTGCGTGTCATGATTGCGGAAGTCCATCCCCTCAAACTAAAAAAAAAAAGCTAGCAAGTGTGAATGAGAGAGTTCAACATCCGTCAATGAAACTTAATACCCATAACTACGAAACAACTGTCACTCACCTGGTATTTTTTAATTGAGTGCAGTTGCTGAGGCGTTGGCTGGGGCTGCTGTATCGAGTCGTTGGTTGTATTGATGTTCTCGTTGATCTCAATATTATTATTTCTATTGGATATTCTTACGTTGTCCTTCGGTGGTCTCGCTGGCGCTCTCTTCTGATCACGCGGAGGAATTGCGGGCTTAACCCCATTCAGGCCAGTCTGAAAAATTAATTTAAAACTCATTGACACAAGAACAAGAACTCCATGAATCCTCACGAATCCACGAGTTCTGTTTGTCATCGGTTCGATGTGTTTCATATCTTCACTCGGTTGTCATTACATTCCACGATGCGATCATAGCTATTGTTGCTCTAGAAGAAGAATGAATGATTGAGGAGATCTAGGTGAGCCGTGAGGTAGAAGTGATTGTTGAAGAGTGAGGATTGTACCTCGGGAGAAATAGTTTCCTCGAGTTCAATGAATACACAAATATCTCTAGATCTGATTGAGCCACCGAAATTTTGGTCAACATCTTGTCGCCAAAAAATCGCCGCTCTCAAATCAGAAATTGGAGCAACAAATGCCGCAATATTTATCCATAATTATCAACTAAACTCGGATTTCTCCAGATGTACCAGTTCGTTCATGCTGAGACCAAACCACCCCCAAACAGGCATCCAAACCCCAAACCAGTCGTTCCCCCCGAAACCATTAGAAAAATAAAAAAAAAGAGAAGACAATCCACAAAAGTGAAATCACGCATTGTCTGATGCTTCTCTCCTATGATAACCAGTCTCTCGTTACCTGTTCCCCCTGATAATCATGATCACCGAGAGCTCTTTGACGCGAGCTCCCCGGAAAAATGCCATGGCAACTGTGCCTCCGCCATGCGGTCCCCAAATTCCAGGCGAAGATCTCGATCTTCCCGAGGTCCGGAAGACTTCCATACCCAATTCCCTCGACTCGTTGTCTCCAATCTTTGGACCGTCGATAGGCATCGGAGAGCGCTGAATTCTCCACATTATCCATAACCTCAAAATTCTCCTCCCCACTTATCTCACACACCCAGCTGACCCCCTTCCTATCACTTCCAACCTCCCTCAAATAATTCTTCGAATTATCCTTCGTCTCGCAACGAAAGCTCTCGATGCGCTTGAAGGACATGTCCTTCTCCAACTCATCATTAAAATCAAATGCATAAGGAATCGACGAGTGCGAAAGAACTGTGCAATTAAGCGTATTACAAGTGAGTGCATTAGCTAGACTGTGAGTGTTATTAATTGGGTAATAATTGGATGAAAGCATTTTGGCCTTACGAAGATTGTAGAAATAACTTTTACCCAGTAATCTCCGTACATTAAACCTTACCTTAAGACTCTTCGATCCGCCCAAAGGATCTCGTTTGTCTGGTTTAATGGTACTTAAATTATCAGAGGACAGGGCTTTCTTTCCGATCACTTCCCTTCTGCCCGGTGGCGGATAAATCGGATGGCCCTTGGTAACGGGTACAAAATCCTCAGGACAATCGACAGCTACTTCGCGAAATGAACGCTTTGACCCGATAACGAGAAACGATTTGTCCGAGGAATCTGTATCGCTGCGAAGGGTTGAGTAACCACTTGACGTCTGTTTTTTCTTCTTTCTTGTTTGTCCTGTGGTAACAGATACAAAATCATTGGCATCATTCGCCAGAAGATCGTCAGTGGAGGCCGCGGAGATGAGCTCCCCCTCGCGTTCCATGGACTTGTTCATGGATTTCTGCTTGGACAGCAGAAGTGATAGATCTGTCATCTCTTCCGAGCGCATTAGGAGGCCCTGGTGGAGGTCCAGATCGAGGCCGTAAGCGGGATTGTCGAAGGACGTTGACAGGGACTCCCGATTACTCAGGAAGAGACCGATCGGTCGACAGGGCGAGCCCAGATCAATTCGCCGTGCGTCATACAGGGGCGACTCCTTGCCAGGAAGAATCAGACTTGCGTCCATGGCTGCTGTACTGTCTGATCTTCCTGAGGAGCTTCGGGGACTTGCTGATGCATCGCTGCATGTCTTCAGCATCGTCGGATAGTCCTCCTTGGCGAAGGGATAGTCATAATCATCGACACTCGATTCCCTGACCTCGGCTATTGGCTTCTCGAATAGGTCAATTATCGTTTTACTCTCGTCAACAACTCCCTCTTCCTTGGCTTCCTTTTCTTTTTCATTCTTGTCGTTGTTACGCAGTGTTATCTCGATTATTCTTGGCTGTATCCTTGTGTCCCTATCGAGGACGATTGAACTACTGTTGGGATTGTCAGTTGGGGTTCTGTCACCAGGGCTTTCAGGTTCGCGATTATCACGAGTTTGGGCGGTATGGTGGCTAGCGCTACGGGTATTGGTGAGACGTGTTGGTGGCTCGGTTCTACTTAAATTGGAGGTATTATCAGTTATTACCTTGTTGGCGTATGCCTGCTGGAGGAGGGTGTCGGGGACATCCACTGGCAATTCCCGATGGTGGCCCGGGGTTAGGCCCGGGGTCCACATCTCATCGGGGACGCCGGTATTGTCACGTGACTCTTTGGTCTGATCGACACCGTTATTGTTATCATGCACCTGAGCCTGCTGCAGGTGGATGTCTGTCACGCCACTGTTGCTGCGTCTTCTAGACCTGAAACAATCAGGGTCAGTGATTAGTTGGCTTATCTCGGGGGGTGGGTGGATCAACGAGCGATTGGCTTTTTAAGGAAGGTAAAAATCACGTTTATGAAGATTATTTTAGTATTTTCGCTCGAGTGGTGAGCCAAAAATCAGAGAATACTCGGCACCTGGCGGATTAAAAATATTTTGCTGTTTTTTTAGGTTAGGATTTATCAATATTACGGCGGGTTTCAGGGGAGAGGAGAGCTGGAGTTTTGAACAGGCTGTGGCTACCCACAATATGCGTTCAAGACAAAACTACTGGGGGATTATACGAACGAGAGGACAAAGGGATCCAGGAACAAAAGGTATGAGCAATAACGTACATTCACGACCATTTTACTTTGTACGGTTTTTTACGAGTATTATACCCTCACACGGTCTCGCATGGAATATTCAAAGATCGCTTTTTTTTATTTTGTACGGGAGATGGTTTTTTCATGGCCACCGTCGAGGGGGCATTTTTTTTTTTTCATTAAAATGCTGAAAAAAGTTGGAGAAAAATTAGCCAGAAAATAAACGCGAGTCTTGGGGAAGGGGACATTACAAACATGGAGGGAAGAGGAAAAGGAAAAAGTGGATAATAAATAGAATAATATTTCCTACGGTCTAGTTGCGGAATTTGACAGAAATTTCGGGGGATTTTTTGGCTTTGGCTTCGTAATTAATTCAGTGATTAGGGAAAAGTCTAGTGGAAACTATTGTTTGAAGCGAGACAGTCATTAATTGGGGATTTAAAAAATTAATAGTGGCTTGTGGAGACGTTTAATTAATTCTTCGGAGTGAGTCAGGACAAATTCCTCATATTTTTATTGCTAATGTGGAGTAAAAAAACGTAGAGCGCAATTTTACTCGACAATTTCTTGATCTGCTTTGTAATTGTTCTCTCAACTCTTTCCTCAGTTTGGGAAATCGCTCGGAGGCAATTGGAGAAGCTGATGAGCATTCGAAAGCTGCTTCTTCATATAAGAATTTGTTCAATGAATTTCAACTTTCTTGCTCTATTTTCCTATTTTTCCTCGCGGACAGCCGGAACTTGTGGACCTACTTCGCTCGCTGAATTCCGAGAATCGGCGGGGATTCATGAGGAGATCGTTCCGATTCCGTTTGGGGACAGACGATTAAAAGAACACGTCAGTATTTATTTAAAAAGTTTCATTGTAATTTACAACTCCACCGGTGGTTCGTTCATTACGTCAAATACATTTTCAGAAGTCTTTAGAACCGATAACGTAACGTCATCATTACATTAGATGATGAAATAGAGCCAGACAATTTCCGTCGAATTATTCCCAACTCGAGTGGAAAAAGTATTCATTGAATTTTCGTTAAGTGTGAGCTAGGATTTTTGTTCTACTTATTTTTTCAATCTGATAAAGTATTCCCCCAATTTTCCGTCACTCAAAAAATATTATAATGTCACTTAATGACGTCGTAATTACGAAAAATCCGTTAGGAACATTTTTTCGGGCGTTCCCTGGCCTCGCCAGTCGTCTCATTAGACCATAATTTGTGAGGACGTGATATAAGTGTCAGTGAGATAATTCCAATCGTCGCCGGAATCTCGCATTTTTTAAATAATTTTTTTATGACAAATCAATTGATCCTCGTCAAATTTCCTAAAATCAAAAATCCGAGGAAGAATAATTGAACCCAGACAATGAATTCCCAGAGAGAAGTAATAATTCCCGACAAACTGTAAAGCAATTGATTAATTGTTTGCCAATAGAATTTGCTAATGCACTGATTTTATTAATTTCAGGAGAGATTTTAATTGCGAGGCCAAATATTCTGATCTCCAGGAGTCCCACCGGATTATCTCGACGTG
>JAPYZN010001223.1:0-18025 GCA_030522865.1 Psyttalia lounsburyi
TTTTCTTAGGCCTGCAGTTTGCGCCGAGATTGTAAGGCAGCACAGTAATTTTTATCGGAATCACACTATAAAAATTCACAGATTTTTCTCTGCGTGTGTCACCCGAGGTCGCTATGGATATCAACTCCGAGACGATGCTACTGTAGACCAGGAAGATGACCAAACTGGAATACACGCGGTAGGCCAGGCATTTCCAGCCCGAAGAGAACTTTGCCGGACGCCAGAAGCCGGTACACTGAAGAAGAATAAAACTGATCGGCAGGATGTCCATGTCGACAACGTCGGTAGCATTGACCTCTGACTCGTCGTTTATGAGAGGAAAAATGAGAAACGCTTGTAACCGGTCTTGTACAATTTTTACAGCACGGGGATTCCCCCTTGCGGAGCATACGCAATGACATCTCTGGGAACAAATGGGGAAGAGTCACGCGGAGGACTCTTTTATTCATCGATAAGTGTCGCTAAACGTTTCGCGGTACGTGGAAGAGGTAAAAGTGAACAATGCGTGGAGAATTTTTAAGCTCTCCGATCGATTTGTCGACTAGGGTAAGGGGTAGTTGACGTTGAGCTGGGGGAGAAGACACTACTTGTCGGAAAATAGTTACCAATGACGAAGATATTCTTTAGAATGAAGATGTGGAGGAGTCAATGATGCGGTGTTATGACGCCCTGTGGGAAGACATGTTTTACATAATCATTAAGAGAAAAAAGTGAGAATACCAGACATCTACGAAACGGTAAAAAATTAGTTGCATTGCTGTGAAAACGTATGCTTATTATTATTAACCTCAAATGTCGACCTTGTTCTTCCTTGACTTAAATGGCATTTTTTGTTTCTTAATTTATCCTGACCTTTTTGGCGTGGCATTGATTATATTTAAGTATGCTTATTATAAAGGTCGATAGCTACAGTATTTTTGTTCTCATATTGTTGTAATTGACTATCCATTCGCGTTTTGCATCAACATCGACAGGACTGCAACTGCGGTATACAACAAATCAGGTGAAAGGAGCAGTTGACAATAGTATCTTGCTAATCCTCCAGGTTGATCAGGAATAATGTGCCGGGTTTTCTGGGGGAGAAGCTCACACCAGAACCGAAGGGCCGACTCGACCCGTCTAATTACGATCCAAGGATCCAGCCAGACGTCTGGCAGGAATAGAACATGTTAACAGATGGAGCTAAAAGATAATTCAAAGGTCAAGAAAAATTCCACAGAATTGTCTAACGAATTCGCTAGATATTCAATTCAATCTTTCAATGCGTAAATACATTTCTTCCTCGAAACATCAGTGACTCGTTGAGGATGTTTGTAGAACATTGTATGCCGAATACGAAAGTTTGATCAACTGCGTGAAAATAGAAGGAAACCCCAGTTAATTAATTTAATTTTTACGCTGAAGATTTGAGGAAAAGCTCACCTGATTGAATGACGCTATAGATAGGATGAAAATGGCCCCACATGTGAACTTAACGGGCGTCAGGCATTTACCGATTATAAAAATTAAGCTCTTCTTCGTAGGCAAGGTCAGTGAAGTCCAATCCATGGCGTAAATGCCCTCCACTATATTATGACTCTAGAAAAATATACATCTTAATTATTTATTTATTCTGACTGATCGCTCACCTGTTGCTCGTAATTTTACTTCAATCGTCACGTGACTTCCAGACACGCAGAGGAGGAATATTTCCACCAGCATGCACATCAGGTAGACAACTATCATGGGAAAATCAGGGCTCGATAGTTCGATCTGGGCGAGACGATAGATACTGGCACACAGGACAAGTGAACTTATTGAAAATTGTACGCAAATCAAGCAGTCAAATAATCGATTACACTCGGCTGCATAACTGAAAGTATATTTAGAAAATTGCTTGATATTTATTTATTCGAGGGAAGTATTAACTTTTTAAAAATGGTATATTTATAAATGAATATGTTCCAGACAATTCTGAGCAGGTTTCAATTGTCAAAAATATATTAGTCTAGAGGATAATTAGACTGTTATGACTCAATGAATCCTCTCAATAATTACTCAAATTTAAACAATCAGAGAAATTTAGACAAGACAATAATTATTGGATGAGTCCATCCAACGTCACGTACAATATAATAATCCTCTAGAGGAAAATGATTGTTATCAGCGATACCTAATCTGGATTACCCGCAAATGATTCCTTCAAAGAAATTGAACTTTGAATAATCAAATAATTCTCTGAAGTACTTAAATATTTGATAAAAATTTTTTTTTCTCAGCGTATAGTTGATAAAGATAACAAGCGAATTGCATATATAGAAAATATATAATTCCCAAAAAGCAAGGTGTTGCTCCAGCGGACATCCAAGCTAAGCAGCGTTGAGCTGGGTTAGTACTTGGATGGGTGACCGCTTAGGAACATCTCGCTCGCCCAAAAATTACGGGCGGTAGGCACGGTGTAGTGGCTTAGTGTCTCCATCTCGCGAGGGTGACAGATGAATACATTAGGGCGCTGCACAATCGGCCGGCTGTGCGACTGGAGTTTTACATGGTTTCCCGTGCAGTCCTAGCTCAAATGGGGCATAGCTAAGTGTAAGACGGCCATGATACCGCAGATAATAAGGAGAGGAAAAGTGGGAGGAAGAGGCAGGCTAGAGGAGAGGTTTCAAATTGAAAAAATACTTCGATAAAACCGAGGAAACTACAAAATAAAAATAATATATATATAATTCCCTAATAAAGAAAGAATAATTTGCGTGGTAAGTGCTTTTGAATCGAATGAAAAAAAAAATATTTATGAGATGCCTATTTTTTCGGAGACTCAACTGCAATATTTGAAGATGATGCCTCACACATTTCTTGATTCCATCCTTCTCCCACTGCTCAACATTTTTTCCAATCGCGTTGAGTGGCCTCGGCAGGGCGTGGAAGCGCTGCTGGAGAATGGCGAATTGCGGACAGATTTGCATTATCAGTCCGTACGTGAGACTATCGCAGGCGGCATTGAGGCTAGCCCCATAAAGTTGTGCGATAATTTGATGAAAATATGAAATCCAGAAGCCGACTGGCGTCGATCTGTCGTAGGGATAGTAGGCCTCATACGGTAAAACTCTATTTGGCGCGTCTGAACACAAACTGGCACCCGTAAATATGCCTACTGTCACACCAGAGAGAATCACGTAGGCCGAAGCGGTTGATTTATGGAACGAAAAACGATAAAATCAAATTTTCCTGCTCCAAACGATAACAGAAGAGCAAAATTTCGTTTCGTGTTACGAAATACGCGAACATCCATCATTTTACTGCAAAGCGATTGGTCACTGTCGTTCGCAGTAATTGATAATTGAGAAGTGGTTGTAAATTTCAAGCAGTCGAGCTGCACTTCATTATCAATTCGATCATAAGCCGTTTAAAGACATCTTTAGCTCACGTGTAATTACATTTCTAGGATTTTCTATCGAGAATTAGGAAGTCTAAAAAAACTCACAATTACAAGGCTTTCTTCCGAAATTATTAAAATTCAAAGTAATGACAGCATTAAATAATCAGTACCAAACTCATTCATTAATATTTGATATTAATTAAATACTTATTCAATCGTTTGCTTCCAACTATTTTGAATGGCCATCTCGTCAGTCTCTTCGGCCCTGCACGGCTGAATCTGAAGAATCGCGATAAGATGGGCAATTTCCTGATGCTGTACTAGAAAAATCGTAGCCTTTGCACAAGCCCCAATCATCGAGAGAAGAATCACCAGATTGTTGCTGATCTCTTGGGCGCTGTCACCCGAAGTCGCTATGGATATCAACTCCGTTACGATGTTACTGTAGATTAGGAAGATAACGAAACTGGAGTAGGTGCGGTAGACCAGGTATTTCCAGCCCGAAGAGAACTTTGCCGGTTGCCAAAAGCCAGTGAACTGGAGAAGTTTAAAACTGATCGGCAGGATGTCCATGTCGACAATGTCGGTAGCATTGACCTCTGACTGGTCGTTTATGAGAGGAAAAATGAGAAACGCTTGTACCCGGTTTTGTACAATTTTTACAGCGCGGGGATTCCCCCTCGCGGAGCATACGCAATGACATCTCTGGGAAAAAATGGGGAAGAGGCGCGCGGAGACTCTTTTATTCATCGATAAGTGTCGCCAACAATACGCGGTACGTGGAAGAAGTAAAAGTGGAAAATGCGAGAAGTTTTAAGCTCTCCGATCGATAATCGACTTGGAAAAGGGGCAGTTGACGTTGCGCTGGGGGAGAAGACCGTACTTGCTGGAAAATAGCTACTAATGAGGAAGGTATCATTTAGAATGAAGATGTGGAAGAATCAACGCTACGGTTTTATTGCGCTCTGGGGTAAGGGATCCCTTTTTAAAAAAATTTTAAATCCTTTTTAAAAAAAAGGATTTTAAAAATTTAGATAATGGTCAAGAGAAAATGCTGAGTATACTATATATCTACAAAACAAAAAAAAATTATCTACATTGCTGTGGAAACCTAATATTATGATTTTTGTCATTTAATTATTGCCGTAATTGTTGTCATTTCAATGCGTAAATACTTTTCTACCCGAAATATCACTGACTCGCTGAGGTTTTTTGTAGAACATTGAATGCCGAATACGAAAGTTTTATCAACTGCGTGAAAATAAAAGGAAAACGCATTGAATTAATTTAATTTGTACGCGGAAGATTTTATGAAAAGCTCACCTGATTGAATGTCGCTATAGATAGCAGAAAAATAGCTCCACATGTGAACTTAACGGGCGTCAGGCATTTACCGATGATAAACAGTAAGCTCTTCTTCGTAGGCAGGGTCAGTGAAGTCCAATCTATAGCGTAAAGTCCCTCCACTAAATTGTGACTCTGAAAAAATATACAAGTTATTTATTGATTCTGACTGATCGCTCACCTTTTGCTCGTAATTTTACTTCAGTCGTAACGTGACTTCCGGATATGCAGAGGATGAATAGTTCCGCCAGCATGCATATCAGGTAAATCATTGTCTTGGAGAACTCAGGGCTCAATAGGTCGATTTGGGTGAAATGAAACATACTGGAACACAGAGCTGTTGAACTTATAACAAATTGTAGACAAATCAACCCATCGAATATTCGATTACATTCATCCGCATATCTGAAAGTACATTTCATTACTCATTTGATTACTCAAATGAATATTATAATCCACATCGCAGAATTTAAACATGGCTGATGTTACTGAATTTAATATTTTGAGGTAAAGAACTGGGTTTTTCGTGAGAATTTTATAAATTGCAGAGCATTTTGCGAAAAAATTTTTCAAAAATGTTGGCACTGGAAAAGGTTTACATGAAATCCTTAGAACTCCGTAAAACATCCTAAAAATGCAGCAAATGATTACATTACGTTTGTGAGATCTGCAAACGAGCGAGGAAATAATTATCATATTTTTTCCTCCTACTTGTGCATTTTTTTCTTTTATAAAAATAATTTTGTTTGACTGAATGTCAAGTCTCATTTATCGACTTTCGACGCATTATCAGTAATTTACAATTAAACTAGAAATGATTTCACGGTTCTCAATAACTTGAAAATAAGAGTTTGAGGAATGTTTTGCGATTTGAACTTGATTAATCATGTATTGATTAGGAAATGAAAATTTAATGTTAACGTTTATAAGGAATTTCCGAAAATAATCAATTGATATCTTTTCCATCTCGTTTAATGAATCGCGTTTGAAACATGATAAAGCGAGCTCGATGGAGCTGAGTCTTGTTCTATCTTCGATATCCCAGTCTTGAGTCTTGACTTTTCCTCCCTAGGATGAAAATGAAAAAAATTCAAAATTTGGAGAACAGAAAAAAAATTTACGGCGTCTGTATTGCCCTCAGTGTCCATTCGGCATCCATCACCCCTGTAATTCTCAAAAAAAAATATTTTCTGTATGCCAATTGATTGGGAATTGAATAAACAAAAATTATCCTCTTTAAAATAATAATTTCTGAGACACCTAGTTTCTGGGAAACTCAACTGTAATATTTGGAGATGATGCCTCACACATTTCTTGATTCCATTCTTCTCCAACTGCTCAACATTTTTTCCAATTGCGTCGAGTGACTTCGGCAGGAGTTGCAAGCGCTGCTGCAGAATGGCGAATTGTGGACAGATTTGCATTATCAGGCCGTACAGCAGAAGATCACAGGAGACAATGAGGGAAATACCCCAAGCTTGTGCGATAAGTTGATGCAGATATGAAAGCCAGAAGCCGACTGGAGTCGTTTGGTCGTAGGGATAAAGGGCTTTGTATGGTAACTTTCCATTTGGTGCGTCTGTACACAAACTGGCACCCGTAAATATGGTATTGGACACAATACAGAGAATCACGTAGGCCGAACCGGTTGATTTATAAAACGAAAGACGGAAAAATCAAATTTCGCTGGCCCATCGAAAAACACAAGAAAAAAATGTCTCTTCGTATTACAAAATGTGTGAACATCCGACATTTTATGGCAACGCAATGGACCACTCTCACTCGAAGTAATTGATAACTGAGAAGTAGTTGTAAGTTTCAAGCTATTGAGCTGAGATTTATAACCAATTTGACCATTAGCGGTAGCAATTCGAAGTCAAAATATTTCTTGTCGCGAACAGACATTTTGTTAAAGACATCTTTTGCTCACGTATAATTACATCTCTAGGAATTTCTATTGAAAATTAGGAAATCTAAGCAATCCGTATTCAAACGAGAAGTGATGTTAGCATAAAGTAATCAATAATTAACTTATTTATTAATATTTGCTATTAATTAAATACTTATTCAATCATTTGGTCCCAATTCTTTTGGAGTGCGATCTCCTCGGGCTCTTCGGCCCTGCACGGATGAACCTGAAGGATAGCGACGAGGTCGGCAATTTCCTGGTGCCTTATTAGAATAATCGCACCCTTAACACATCCCGCCGCCTTCGAGAGAAGAAATACCAAATCATTGGTTACTTCTTGGGCGTCGTTCTCCAAGGTCACTATGAATATCAACTCCGTTAGGATATTACTGTAGATTGTGAAGATGGCCAAACTGCAATACAGAGAGTAGACCAGGCTTTTCCAGCCTTTTCCAGCCGAAGAGAACTTTGCCGGTTGCCAAAAGCCAGTGAACTGAAGAAGTTTAAAATTCATCGGCAGGACGTCCATATCGACAATGTCGATAGCATTGACCTCTGACTGGTCGTGTATGAGAGGGAAAAATGACAAACGTTGGCACCCGTTCTTCGACAATTTTTGCGTCGCGGGGATTCCCCCTTTCAGAGCATACGCAATGACATCTCTGGGAACAAACTGGGGAAGAGGCGCGCGGAGATTCTTTTATTCATCGCTAAGTGTCGCCAAACGTTATGCGGTACGTGGAAGAGGGGAAATTTGAATATACGTGGGGAATTTTTAATTTGTCCGATCGATATGCAACTGCGGAGAGAGGTAGTTGATGTTGCGTCGGGGGAGAAGACACTACCTGTCGCAAGATAGGCATTAATCAAGAGCAAAATAGTCTTTAGTTTCTCAGTCTAAAAAAAATTTTTTTATTCAAACGTATGTATGAAATTATTTACATCATTGATAATATTTTACTTTATTTTGTTCCACTTTTGATGCTTTTAATCGGCAGTTTACTGAGTGAGGTACTTATCTTCTGCATATACATACACAGTTATTCGCAGTTGTAAAATTTTCGGTAAATGTTTAGTTTATTCACACCAGCTTGGGCTCTCCGATCCCAGGTAGAAATTTTCCCGAACGTGTTGATGTACATATGGGAGTACAGTACCAGTGTACGGAGATTCAAATGAACAGACCTCACCGCTCTTTGCGCTATTCAGGGCCAACGACGTGGACGTGGTGGTGTATCTGGCTCCAAGGACACCAAATGTTGATACAGATACAGACAATGGACAACTCAAAAATGGATGATAAAAATAAATACCGCGTTCCTCCTAGAAGTCGGCCGCTTCAACTCCTCGGGTCCTGCTGTCGGTAAAAAATTATAAAATTCTTTAAATTGAGGAATCATTCCTTCACGCATGGGGCGAACTGGTAAGTGGACAAGGGAATCGCTACCGAGAGGTGTCTAACGTTTCTTAATCTTTGAAAATTCATTCATCCCGCTGTGAAAATCAGTATTAAGTTTAAATAAAATTCACATAGCATCCATGATACTGCTGCGCTGCACGTCCGGGGTCCTTAGAAATATTAAGGCGTTCCGCGAGACAGTTCTTTCGCTAAAAATTTGTGTCGCCCAGGAGGTAAAGTAATTCCAACTACTGTCTACTATAGCATCTGGTGCGACAATTGCTATGGTTTTCAGTGGATTCTTAAGAAATATTAATTTACAAATATTTTCGTCATAAAACCGACGGCAATGGCCGAGCGTTCGAGCCTCAGGACTGGCGGGGGAAGGTTCTCGGGTTCGCTTCCCGGCCGTTCTACCATTTTTTCAGACGCTTCTAATTTCTCGGGTTCATTGTCGAGCGGAGGTCTCGGGGAAGTGGCGACTGTACCTGGTCGAGGTTTTCCTCTTAGGGTGAGGTTTTTCCTTGGCCCTTGGAGAAGGCGGTGCGGACGGATTGGGGGGCGCATCGTAAAACCTGAAAGGGTATACGAACATGGATCAACAGTCTCTGTTGTTAAAGCACGAGATGATGGGGATACTGTCCCAAGAATATTAACAAAATGTTAAACACAAAAATATATGTAGGATCATAATAATTCAAGCACTCAGAATATCTTCAGGTTATAGGAATAATGAAAAAAATATATTTTATATTAAAAAGGAACACCAAAAATACATTACTAGTGAAGTTCTAAACGTTCCGCTCGCTACAGCCTTCCGATTACGACTGAATCAGGCAAACGCGCTTGGTTTTCAATGTTTTAGAATATTCTTTCTTCTTGACATACAAGGCCCCTTTCTCTTCAAGAATAATACCCACACTGTTCTTACAGGCCTTCCTCGGAATATAGAAAAAATATTCCCTAAACCTAAACCCGACCGTAATAAAACTGTCAGACAACACACACTTTTCTCAATCTGAAAATGCATTCAGTCTTCTTTTCTTGAAACGTCCCAACACACATACATATCCACTAATTTTAATGATTCTTAACTATAAGACAGAATACATTGGTTTATGTCAGAGCGAAATGTATTGTCCACATAAACAAATAGAACGAAAATGAGATTGAAACTATTAAGAGGAACGTGACCTCCTAGAAATATTTTTGCGCTGTTCGCAGGGAGACGTTTTATTTTAAATAATTAAATTAAGTTAATTAATTTACGTACATATTTTTTAATAACTCTGTGGCCAAGTCTCTTGATTATCCGCCGAAAAATCGTCCGGAAAAATTGGCGTACGCACAGCCACTGCATTTTGAAAAAAAGTGATATGAAATCGGCCGACTGTCTTCCGAGTTATTACTAGAAGACTGAAAATCGAATAAGGTTTTCTCGAAAACTATTGTGTCCAGTGAGTTGAATTTTGGCACAGACGTTGTTCTCACTACCGTCTATACTCTGCCAAAATTTCTGATTTTTTGGAATAAGGGTAAGCACTTAATTTCTCAATTGTTTAAACAAAAAATAATGCCACCCGAGTTCTTCTAATCGTAAGTAAAACTTCTTAACTTTGGTTTTAAATATTAAAATTATACTCAAATTAATTACGAGGTACTTATCAGAGGTAATCACCAGAGGAGAATATCCCCCAAGACTTCACAGACTTCGTCAAAGCTGTCTGCAATGAGCGTTCATTAATCGAGACTGAATTACAGGCTCTGATGTTGGATGGACGAGCTGCTGGGATTCTTTAGAAAAAATACTTCATCCCATTTCACGATGTTCCAAAGTTGTATAATAAAATAACCAAATGTCCTCACATGTTTCTGATCACCAAAGAAAATTGTCTTCCGAGGAAAAATCCGCACAATACTCGTACAATGAAAATGCCAAAGCCTCGCAGGTTGTTCCCAGCAGGAGAAAAGACTTCTTAATGAATGCGGGATTTTCCAACTCTGAATTCTGCATTAACAACGAAAAGGAATGCAGTGGTGGTGCATAAAACATCAGTCTGAGGGGGCGGTTGACAATAGGCCCTTGCGAACCTCCAGGTTGTCCATGAATAATGTCCACGTTCTTCAGCGAAAGAAAAAGGACTCGAAATCGAGGGAAAAGCCAGCTCAGACGACAATCCTCTCTGGTAGGGGTGACTCAGCTGGCCCTTAGCAATGGTGCCCTACAGTTTTCTCATTCTTCAGTTGCTGGGCTTCTGTCGATCGGCCAACTGGCAGCCAGGATGGAAGACAATGCTCTACGACTGCTACACCTACCTTATGCTATTTCTGCTCTACACAAATGCCTTGTTCCAATCAATCTACGTTTTCATGACATTCGAGAGTGTCGATGCGCTGATTGACAATACCTTTATTCTGCTGACCACCATCAATAGTGGATTCAAGGCGACGAGCTTCGTCAGGCGACGTCAGGAGATCGTCGATCTGCTGGAGATCTACCAGAGCAAAATGTGCTCACCGCGGGATCAGGTGGAGGAGTTCATTCGATTCGAGTATGAACGCGTTATTCAGTGAGAATTCTTTTGCTTATCAAATTTAATCCCTCAATTGCTCGTTCATTCCATCATTTTTTGGGACTATCTATTGTTGATCTGATAATTACACTGGAGGTCTGAAAAAAGACAAAAAAATTGAGAGAATTTCAGGTAAAATTCATTTTTTTTTTAATGTGTCATTAATTTTTTTTAAATGTGTAAAATTATATTAATAACAATAGTACAAAGGACTGCACAGAGACTTTATTTTTGTTATTTTGTGGTCAAGTGCAGTGACAAATGGGATTTATTATTAAATTGCTCTCTCTCCCAGCCCCCTCAATTATTTAATTTTCTTACAATTAAATTTTTCCTGAATACAAAATAAAACTGTACCAGGCTTCCATGGTATTTTAATTGTTCTTTTTATTTTATATTCATGCAAATAATGACATGTATCTCAATGCAAAATTGCAAAATAAATTTTCCGATAATTTGTTGGGAGGGATAATAAAATGGAACTTTAACATTGTATTTTAATTTTGTAATTTGCAGCAATTTGAGCGTATACTACATAGGCTTCACCATGTGCACAGTGATATTTCAGACGTATGTCCAATGGCGGGAGTCAGTTGCCCGGAGAGAGCTGATTTACAAAGCCTGGCTGCCCTATACGACAATTCTCATCCACTCACCTTCTGGATTTCCCACCTGCACCAAGTCATATGCCAGCTGACTGACGCCAGTGTCAGCTGTACCTACGGCGTCGTCGTCGCGGCACTGATGATTCACATTTCTGCGCAATTGGTGATCCTCAGCCATCGCTTGGAGAACCTCACCGCGTCCATGGGCTTCGGGGATGAGAGGGGAAATGGGCTCTCGAAGATCAGAGAGACTGCTGATTACGCGGAGATCGTGAAGATGGAGAGGGAAAAATTGGGCGAATGTATCAAACATCATTTGTGTATTTTTCAGTTGAGTACAGACTCTCGGAAATGTAGCAGAAGATATTCAGAAAATTCCTGATGTTTGCCCATTCTCCAATATTATGAAATAATATTAGTAATATTCTTTGCTCAAGATTTGAAAAGTGGATAATAAAGTCTTTTTGACAATTAATTACTCGCATATTAAATAATTGAAGAGATTCTTCGGAGAAATTTCTAGCGAATTCCCTCAATTTTCTATTCAATCATTTCACGCGTGTTAAATAATTTTGGGATATTTTTAATTACTTATAGATGTATGGAGACCTCCAATGATGTTTTCAGCGCTGCAATGCTCGCCCAGTACGCGGCGATTTCGTTCATCCTCTGTGGGACGGTCTACAAAGTATCAAAAATGTCTGGGTTGGATCCTGAGTTGATAGGCGTTGTCATGTACCTGGGGTGCATGCTGTTTGATATATTTCTGTTGTGTTACTACGGTCACAAGGTGACTACAGAGGTGAGAAGGTTCTCTTCAGGTAGAAATAAATTTCGCAAAAAACCCAGGTTAAAAAATTCTATCAAATTTCTACCGGCAAAGTCAAAAGAATTTTTAAAATCCCATGTTTTTCATATTTCAATTCGAAGAGCCTCAGAGTTTCTCAGGCAGTTTACAACATGGACTGGTCGTTATTGAAAATACCTACGAAGAGGAGTTTGATCGTCATAATGAGCAGATGTCTGAAGCCTTTTAAATTCACCAGTGGTTACGTGGTGCAGTTATCGTTGGAGTCCTTTGGTGGAGTAAGAATGTCTTATTGGTTACACGTCTAAACCTCACATTTACAATACAACTTTTTCAAATTCACCCCATCAATTCACCCAAATTCACGGTTTCTTTCCGACTCCGTCAGTAATTTAATCTCATCCCCTTTCAGTTGATCAAGACATCCTATTCCATATTCAATCTCCTCAAGCAGCAGAGCGATTAATCTGCACTTCCAGGCCATCGATCACCCCGAAAAGTTGGTATGAAGACCGACGTGGAGAGATCACTCTGCGAAGTAGTCGCAAGTGCAAAAAAAAAATCTGGTACGATTAATCTGTCACGATTACGATTCACTGCATTTCACTTTGATTTTCCTCTCTTCAGTACACCCCGAACAACTACAGTTGTTCGTTAATTGTTGATTGTAATCAACGGCTTAATTACTTCATGTCTTTATCAGAAGAAAAGATACTAATGTAAACTTTGCAATCATTAAAATTTATTCGAGATCTAATTTTATATCAATTACATAGAATGTAAAACGTTAAAAATTAACTATTCAAGTAATATTACAATTCAAATTACTGGACGGCAGATCGACGATAATTGGACGGATTGGATATCTCACCAATACATAAATTATAATTATTTCTCTTACGATGCTCAGCATGACCCCATCAAATTTAATTATCTGCATTTTGTCACTCGCGCTCTTAAAATTTACATGTACGTGATAATACTATGACAAAGAGGACACGAGCCAAGATTGACAACGTCCCTCTCCCCAGCCGCATGATGTCGACAGACAGTGCAGATCCAAGCATTGGTGAGATCCATAAGTGGTCGTCCAGTGACGACACAAGCAGGAAACCTGGTAGCACAATTGGGACAGGCGACACACCAATCCGGCACCAGAGTCTCACAGCTAACGCACTCTGACTTGGTGTTCTTGGAGTCCTTCGGTGGATTATTCATGAAGATCTTCAGCGCGAGGTCCTCGTACTCCTCCCGCTTGGCCTCGGAGATCCTCTCCAGGCTCTCCAATTTGATGAAGGCCTTGGAGCAGGTGGAAAATGCCCGGTTAACGGAGCTGGAGAGAGCCAGGAGACAATAAATGTCCTCCGAGTCCAGGATGTCCTCGTACTCCCGCAGCCTCAACGCCGTCTTCATCGCCGCATCGAAGTCTCCACTGTAGATCTGCCTGTGCGCCAGCAGCAGATAGTGAAAGGCCTCCGCTCCCCGCCAAGCGTTCTCGATGACCCGAGCGTCCTCATTGTTCTCGGTGAGGCCCATGATGACGTTGCTTCTACCCCCTTTCGTGACGGGAGTGCTGTTGATGTGGTCCTCAATCAGCAGTGCTGCCAGCACATAAATCTTCTTCACCCTCAGTGGATTCGCCCTGAGCCTCGTCTGCTCTTCAGCCAGTACCAACAACAGCTTGGCTGCCTCCAGAAAGCAGTTGGCACTCCTGTACAACTCGATCGCCTGCAGTCGCTTTCCATTCGACAGCAGATGATTCGCGTATTTGTTCATGAGATCATTGATCTGCGCCATCTTGTAGGTCTTCGCCAGGTCCACCGCCTGGTCCCAGTGGTTTAACCTGTAATGATTGTCCATTTGCAGTGTCTCCTCGGGTTTCCGCTACCTCCGAGAACATGCTATACTAAAAATTCTGTGAATTTGGTAGGAAAGTTTAGAAATCTCCGATTTCGGCGATTTTCGGCTGGCTGAACACATTTTCGGCGATATCTTAAAAACTATTGATCCGATCGGCCCGGGGTTTGTTCCGTTCGAAAGCTGAGCTCATTTCCCATCGATATAGTGCCCTAGCAAGTTTCAAAAATAATTTTTTCAACTAATTTTTGGTAATTTTAGGACTTTCAGAAAAATTGAAAAAAATTGCCAATACCCTACATCGATGGGAAATGAGCTCAGCTTTCGAATGGGCGCAACCCCAGGGCGATAGGATCAATAGTTGTTGAGATATCGTCAAAAGAGTGCCGATTTCGGTAAAAATCGGCAGAATGGAAAGGGTCCCTTTCCTATCAAAGAAAAACCGTAAAATCTTAAAAAAATACTTTCTTGCAATACTTTCATTCTCGCCTACACGAGTCTCCTGGCCTTCGCAGTAATTTTGACCTCCCCAAAGGGGCTGTATGGTAAAACCCTCTACCCGGGCCTTAAGCCTCCCCCAATTGTTTATAAACGAGATATTATCTGTAAATAAAATCAACATACGGATATCTTCCCTAGCAATATCACAAACCTGACACAAGTGTCAACCGCTTGCTTGACATCCCCATACTTGATGTACGCAGCGACAGCCTGCGGACACATTCCCACGGACGCCAGCATCCTGGCAACGGTCTTCAACGTGGGAGACTTGTCCGGGAGTTGGTCGACAGTCTCCGCCAGCAGGTCATAATCTTCAAGCTTATAGTAGCACTGAATGAGCTTCTCCAGATTCCTCCCTTTCTCGTAATACTCCCGAGCCCCCTCCCAGTTCTGTCTCTCCGCGAAGTGATCGCCAATCTTGTTGTAAGCCAGCTCCATCTGCTTGTCCGACCCCCCAATCCCCATCTTCATCAGCTGAAGAACCCTGAAGTAGTCCCCCAGCTTCTGCCTGAGTGTTATGGCCAAATCCCTTCGGTCCAAATCCAGATAAAGCTTCTCAGCTTCGTCATAGTTACCAAGAAACGCTGCGACCTCGGCCTTCTTCAGCTGATCAGCATGAACAGTGTGCAATCTCTTGATGAACTGAATCCCGAGGTAATCAGTGCAGCGGACCATCGCATTTTCCGCCATCTCCAAGTCCCTCGACTTGAGTGCAGACTCAGCTAGAAGCCGCCACAATCTTGGATGAGGGTTGTCCTGAATGAAGTCGTAAGCTTCCTTCAGTCCAACCTTCGAGAGAAGTTCTTTGGTGTCCCTCAGAGACTTCACTTCCAGATCAACGATCAGATCGGACCGGATGTCGTCGGGCTTGTGAATTAGATCGTCCAGGAGAATGCAGCGAATCTCGAGGTCTTGAAAGGAGCAGATGTAGCCAGAACAAGAGATGGGTTCCTCAGGATCCAGTCCCCTGATGACGTACATCCTCGTCTTCTCCATGATGGCAAGAAGCGTTGGATTGTCTACTGCCCAGCACACAGCCCAGACGTCCTTCCTCTCGAACTTGGAGACATCCTCCTGATCTCCATTCTCAGTCCGCATTTGCTCGAGGTCCAGCATCGTCAGAACTCCCGAGGTATCGAGAATCGAAGCCCTACTAGAATTGCAGTTGATGGAGATCTTCTGGGGTTTGGCGGCTACTGTATAACGATTACTGAGGGTCACCTGAGGCAGGGAATACCTCTGGATCATCCCGGACTCCCTTCCCACAAGAAGAATCTTCTCACTGGCTCCCAGACAGCAGATCGGATCCATCGTCGATTTCTTGTTGACCGGCGTCTCGAAGGATCGGTCCCTGCCCAGGTCCTTAATGACCTCGGTGACCCCCGTGGGAGTGTCGTCCACGTGGTACATCCGATCCTTCTTCAATCTAGAAGAACCCAGACTAGCTGACTTCGGAATCCTAAAATTCCAGATGATAAAGTTGTTTTTCGACGCCGCTATCACTGAACTACTGGTCATCGTGAGCCAGCTCGGCTCCAGGTCTAGGTATTTAGTGTCTATAGGAGTGGCTATAGTATTACAAACGATCAGGAGGAACTCCTCGCTCTCCTGGTTGAGATCATTTCGCACCGCCAGGGTGCAGTGATCGCCAGACGACGTTATCGAGATCAACGAGCGCACGTATTTTGTGCAGCAGGTGTTGTTGGTGGTGTTCCAGAAGGTGATGCAGACGCCGTCTTTGGTGACTCGCTCATTCGTAAAAACTACTGTACTACTGAAGTACGTCCACTTGTAGTGGGGCCGGATGTTCGCGAAGTAGATGTGGGAGTCGACTGAGAGGGCGACCCGCAGGGAGCCTCCCTCCCAGGAACAGGCGGTCACTTCCTTTCCAGGTATCTTTAACGTTCTGACTTGTTGTCCGAATGGGGTATAGAATTGGATGACGTTGGAGTCCTTGGCTTCGCCGCTGGCGATCACTGACTGGACTCCTGCGACCGCTAAGAGGGAGCCGTACGTGTTCCAGGCGCACCAGACGTTCGTAATCCCCGTCTCGATGATCACTGGATTGTCGTCGTTGGTGTCTCTCATCAGGTGGACTCTACCCGAGTCGTAGCAGATCGCCAGGGACGGACAGTCCAACCCGACGAAGCCGTATTTCCCGCTGTACCAGTGCATCGTGACGATATTCTGGGGGGTTACGGGGAGATTCATGTTGATGTTCATGAGGAAGGCGCCCTGGTTGTCGTAGAGGTGGATGTTTCCCGTCCTCAGCCCGAAGAGCAGGAGCTTTCCGTCTGGCGACCATTGGACACTCGTCAAGGGAGTGTTCTTCAGCTCCTTACCCCAGATACGGTTGCCATCGACCGAGCCCACGATCACCGCCCCGTCCTCGTAGACGATGCAGATCTTCTGGCCGTCCACGCTCCACGCCATTCCTTTTACTGTCGACTTATTTCGGTTGTTGATCATCTCCTCGTACCACGAACCCTTGTACAACATCCAGACGACGATCACCCCGTTCTGGTCGCTCGATGTTAGCTTCTGGAACTCCTCGTTCCAGGTGACCACCTGGACGTGGGAAGGCAAAGACAAGGTCACAAGGCAGTAAATACTTTTCTGACCAACCGAAGGCGAGCGCTATCTCGCAGAGGCCAAAAAATACTTTTTCCACGAGTGTCGAATGATTTTTTTTTAGCATAATGTGGGGAAAAGTCGCGTTTTAGGCACACAAAGTGAGTTTAAGAGACGATTTTTTCGGTCTTTGAATTGAATATTCAGAAAAATATTATGTCTAAAATTGTGATGAAAAATTGCTGTGGAATTTTGTGCTATTGTTTTCCTGGTGGATTCGTACCTGAACATGACCCTGGTGGCCCTCCAGGGTCTGGTTCATGCTGAGGTTGCTTGTGGCCGGCAGTCCCCGGGTTTTTCCCGTGGGGCCGGCACTAGGAGTGCTGGTATCTACCCGCAGGACCTTCAGGAGACCCTCCTCGCCACCCACTGCTATGTAACCCTGCTTTTGGTTCCATGAGATGCAGTTCAGGCGAAAATTGTTGGGGATCGCTATTTTCTTGCTGAGGTACACAAACATTTTGGGGGGACTGGTGATTAAGTGAGGACTGGGGCAATTTTAGGAGTGTCTTTCAGGGGCTACTGGACCACATTTTCGGGGGATTTGGATCACTGAAGTTTGGGTTGAGGATTTTTTAGGAGATTTGGGTGTTTCTAGTTTGTTTGGGTTATGAACGCTTTGGAGATGGGTTTGTTGTCACGGGGGTGGACGCCATGTTTGTTGTGGGTCGGATCGAAGACAGGTGGATACTGTAGATCGTCTCACCTGCATATCCCCTCCACTTGGGAAAGGCTCAGGTGCAGAGACACGAAAAAATAGGAGGGAACTGGAAAAACGCCTGGGGCCGACTGGATT
Source organism: Psyttalia lounsburyi (assembly GCA_030522865.1). NCBI lineage: Eukaryota > Metazoa > Arthropoda > Insecta > Hymenoptera > Braconidae > Psyttalia > Psyttalia lounsburyi. The sequence goes on from JAPYZN010001223.1 coordinate 17,785, forward strand.
TTGAGCTGCGTTTTTGAGGAATATTTCCCAAACTAAGGGAGACTCAGAAATTCTTGTTCTTACCTTTTTTGTAGCTCACAAGTTGCTGTACGAAAAAGGTTCTGGGAGATTTTTGCCATCTGCCTTCTATTCATTTTTGCGCAATTCGCCACAAGCAGCTTGTGACTGGCCATCGCCCGAGGGCCTTCAGCCTGGTATTTACATTTTTTCTACAATCTTTTTTGTTATAAGTTATATACAA